>JASDQU010173910.1:0-17013 GCA_032191745.1 Picea mariana | reverse complement strand
CATGCAGGATCTTGGTGCTGCTAACTTCATTATAGGAATGGAGATTAAAAAATATTGTGCAAATAGAAAACTATGGTTGAATCAGAGAAAATATGTTGAGACGATATTGCAGAGGTTTAATATGCATGGAAGTAAATTGGTCAAGGTTCCTATTCCTATAGGTGTAAATTTATCTACAGATCAATGTCCCAAGACACAGGAAGAAGAATATGTCATGTCCCATGTTCTGTATGCCAATGCAGTTGGAAGTTTAATGTATGAAATGGTCTGTACTAGACTGGACATTGCACATGCAATGGGAGTTTTGAGCAGGTATATGTCAAAACTAGGGAAGGAGCATTGGGAAACAATATAGAGGGTATTCAGGTATTTGCATGGCACTACCAGTTGTAGATTGTGCTACCAAGGAAGACCAGTATTGGACAAAGTGTTGGACATACATGGGTTTGTTGATGCAGACTGGGTTTGTTGATCCATACTGGGATGGAGATATGGATCATAGAATATATACAAGTGGTTATGTGTTTAACCTATTTGGAGGAGCAATCAGTTGGATGAGCAGAACACAGGATATAGTGCCACTCTCAATTACATAATTTGAATACATGGCAACCACTCATGCAAGCAAGGAAGTAATATGGTTACAAAGATTGTGTTCAGGTATAGGGTTGGTACAACAAGCAGTGAGATTAGATTGTGACAGTTAGAGTGCAATCTTCCTGGCAAATAACATTGCTTATCAATCGAAGACAAAGCATATTTATGTTCAATTGAAACATGCAACACATTTTTCTCTTGGTTAAGGGTTTCAAACGTAAATCTCTGTGTACTGTGTGTATGAGCCATTGATTAATTTCTATTTTTCTTAAGAATCCGTATGCATTTCTTTAAGTCACATGCTTAAAACTTACAAGTAGGTCATATTGTGTGGTAAAAATTGGTTTCTTCCCAGCAAAATCAGGTAAAATTAGTTGGAAAAATGGTAACGGTTAGAATATCAGATGCGGTACTAAGAAACTAACATGCAGTTTTTAAGTTTCAAGAAGCAGTATTGCTCCAAATGAACAATTTTATCTCAGACATAAGCATCTATAAATCAATATAAGGATCTCATTTTATGGTTTTCACTTTGGAGAATTTAAGAGTATCTTATAACAACATTTGTTTGATCAAGATCCCCTTAGACAGAGACAGATTTTTAAGGCTGCAGGCTTTAAGAGATTCATCCCCTGCGTTATGTTTCAATCTGTGCTTCTTTTTGTGCATGTGTTCTTGTAAAGCCAACATCTCATTTTGGATTCTTGTACGAGATCACTATTAATAAAAGATCTAGAAACAAGTTTTATGGGATGTTTAGTGTAACTGTATGTTGTATTGCTTATGATACTAAAGTGATTTCTTCTAAATGTATGACCACTTCTTATCATTTCTTCATATGTTTAATGATATGTGAAGGGTACCTCCATGGATTTAAATATCTTAATATATTTAGTTTTTGATGCATGGTTTAATGATTTGATACATTTATTAGAACTGTTGAATTCTTAATTGCTTAGCACGTTGTTCTTTCCATAGATCGTGAGATTCACCTTAAAGTTGCCTCACATGTTTATACTGTATTTCTTCTAAATCCATCACTTCATTCATTCTTAAAATCAATTGTCCGAAAAAATCGTGGAAAAATGCCTTTTTTGACTAAACATTTTAATACCTGGACTCAGATTGGTTGAGGGTCGAGAGCTCTATAAGAGAGAGGAAAAAACTTACCCACAATTTTGTATAATTTATGCTATTACACGCATGGATTTAAGGCTCACCCTGAGTCTTAACTCCTAGGATGCCTCGACATCGTTCCATTGAAAACCTGGAACATCTCGAGGGACAACATCCAAAATGGCGTCGTTGTTAGGGAACATAATGTGAAGTTATTTTTCCCTGGGATATGACATTGGAAGCTTTGATACTCGAAGGTGAACGAGTTTCAAACACCCGGTTGATTATTTCACCTGGCAACTCCACAAAGAAAAGATATGGCATCTAAAAAAATATACACAAGAAGTAACTCGGATCCTGAGCGTACTCCAGTATACTCAGATCCGTAGAAACTCGTGACCTAGAGAAATATTTAGGTAACCCTAATAGTTTGAGAGAATCTCCTTATGTTGTTCGTAGAGGTAGAAAATATTTAAATGAGTTAATTGATATACCTGTTGATTTTTCTTCTGCAACTAAGATACCTTCCGAACCCTGAATAGATATGAAATTTTTCCCTTAGAATTCTCTCAAGAAGCGATCTCTTCCCTTAAACCCTTTTTGAAAACCCCTCTTAAATCTCCATCTTTGAAGCCCATAATCATATCCTGCAAAGTATTATGGATAACCTTGGAGGAGGAAGAGCTGGAGGAAATTAGCCTCCCCCACCACCTTTAAACCCTTGGGTCACTGCCAAGTTTGGCCCATTGAATCTCCCTGTGAAAATTCATGAACTTTCTGAAAACTATTTGAATCTCTTTCCCAAACACAATGGCGAATCAACTCTATCTGCTGAAGAACACCTAACAACCTTGCAGGATTTTAATGATAACCTATTCGTGGAGCATGATGATGTCTCCATGAGACTGTTTGTTCATACCTTGGAGGGAGATGTCTAAAAATGGTTCCGAGAGCTTCCTATAGCCTCAATTGACAGCTTGCGGGCTCTTGAGTATGCTTTTATGTAACAATGGGGGGGAAAGAGAGACAATGTTTATTACCTGACCTAGTTTGGATATCTCAATAAGAAAGAAAAAAAGTCTATTGTTGACTTTAACATAAGTTTTAACAAAACTGTACAACAAGATCCCTAGAGACATAAATCCCTTGCAACAAGTAGTTATGGTCACATATGCTGGGGCTTTTGAGGTAGAATTTGACTTGGTATTAAGAGAAAGAAGGGCTCTAAGTATGTTGATAATGCAAGATGATGAAATATATATTGAAGGGAACATGATTGCATCGGGAAAAATGAAGCAAAAGTCATATCAAATAGAAAGAAAGAAGGCTAAAGAAGATTGTGGTCCTTCGGATCCAGTCAAATACTCTCATGAAGCATGAATAGATGAGATGTCTAGACTGATTAGAAATTTGACAAAAAGATGTCTAATTTTGAACTAGAGAATGGTAATGCCAATAAATTCCCTCAATAAGGAAGGATAAGGAACCCTAAACTTTTCATAGGTCCTTTGAATCCTCAACTCACGAGGAGAGAAAGATGGAATGAGGAACAACCTATTCAACCTACCATAAAAATTAATAATGAAAATAACCCGGTGGAGGAAGAAACATATGAAGGATATGCTGAAAATACAGAAGAAGTACACCTATTATAAGAGGAAAGCAATGCTATGAATCTAACTCAAAGTGATTATGAAGATTCCATCAACAAAAGGAGGTAACCCCCAAAAGTGAATCTAACAAAGAAGCATTGTCCTCTATTCAATACAAGATGTTTTTTGATGCGCTACATGATGATATGCATAAGCAATATGACCTTAGACCTAGGCATAAGGAAACTAATCAAGATAATCAACCCCAAATTAAAAATTCTATAGATGGATGTCCCTAAAAGTCAATTCTAAATGGTAGAGGGAACTTGGAAATGAGTCTTGGGAAATGTTTATGGTTTCCTATGCTTTGAGTGATCTACTGAGAGAAGAATACTTGTCGAGACACAATGGAAACCAAGTATACAATGTGGTATGTTAGGTGGAAAAGAAAGTTAATCTTGTTGTCCCTAATTGCAGCGACAACCAATGGTATATATCAGCACATAAAATATAATAGGAGCTGTGAAATAAGTGCTAAATTCTAATTGAATAAGCAAGAGACAAGCTAGTAAAGATTAGTTCAACTCAACTATGATAGAGCAAGACTTTAGCACAAAAGAAGGGTTGTCACAAAAATCTTACTGCAATGATATTTATCAGAATTATGGATATAGCAAACCAAGCCTTATAACATAAAATTCAGCCAACGAATATTACTTTAAACTAGCTCAAAAAGTGCGCTACAGTTAGTAGTTTGTTAGGGCAAAGTTATAGCCAATTCCTAGGGTTAGTTTAAGAGTTATCTAGGGTTAGAGAGTTAGATTTATGCAAACTGAATGGCTGTATTTTAGTTTTGTAACAACATCAATTTATAGTGGGTGAAAGAGGATGCCTCAATAAGGCAAGATAGCCTAGGGCTCAAGGAACAATGTCCAAGTGAAATGAATTCAAAACATAAACTTTTCATGTTTACCAATGCAACGACTAGTGCCTTTGATTATGGGTTAATGGGGTCAAAAGTAAAGAGCTAGAGCTACTACCTCCTTGGGGGTATAGATCCTCTTATTCCTCAAGGAAAGTAACCTAGCTAGGGTTTAATACTAAGGGGTGTATACCCTTATACTTCCTTAGCAAACCATTGCAAAACAAAAATTATATGCTTAAAATTATGGTGGAGCTAAAGTAGGGGTGTATGCACTTATACTCCCTACCTAGCCTTAGAAAAATCAACCTTTAGCTTGAATTACAAATGATATTAATAAGTAAAATCCTTACCAATCAAATAGAAACAAGATAAACCATAGCATGTCAAGATAAACCACCACAAATAGCTAGAAAAAGACCCCCAAGAGCTAACTCATCATCATCATGTAGCATAAATTTCATTCCTCAAGGGTAGCATAAATTTCAATCCTTAGCTCTTCACAATGGGAGAGTTATGATTTAAAATGAGATCTTGTGATCTCTATTTATACAAAATGTCTATTACATGGTTTGTCCACATTAGCAAGGGTAAAACATAAGATAAGGGGTCCAAAACCCTTATCTTACCCCTTGTAACACAATAATATTAAACAATTCATCTTAAAACTCACTTTTACATGAAAGAAACCCTAGACTAAGGTAGTGTCACCCCTTTAGGGGACATTTTGGCACATTAAAAAAGTCGTTGGGGTAATATATGCATGGCTAGGCCTACAAAGGCCACTTGTCACTCATCCAAGTCCTCTCTTGATGGTATTCAAGATTCATTCCTTCAAAATGTGCCACATGTCATCAAACAACGCCTTCACCACCAAACCCTAGCCCTCTAGGTGACGTCAAGCCTCCAAAGGTGACGTTTTGCCTCTCCTAGGCACAACATTAGGCATGTATGGGATAGGTCATGTCATCCATGATGTCTTCTAGTCTAAATGTATTTCTCTGTCATCTGACATGCGGGCCCTTTGAAACCAACCTGTGGGATTCAAGCCCCATGGAAGCCCAAGCTAGGCTTGTTCTTCCAAAACTGTCCACCAGCTAGGTCCTACAAAGACAAATAAGCACACCCTCCAAGGATCTCAAGTCAAAATATCATGGTGAGTAAATGAAATCAATAAATGAGCCACCTAATAAAGTGCATCAAATATTACCCGGTCAAACAAGTAAGTGCTCAAATACATTATGCAACTTGCCAAGCTTGGGTATGGGAGGGTTGACGAGGTGTCATATTGGGTAAGTATTTCCCTAGGTCAAGGAGTGTTTCGCAAGTGATCCCCATCTAAGCCATGTGAAGTATATGAAGTCATTATGGATCAAGACTCACTGGTCAAGGGGTTCATGACATACAAGGGGTTGTAGTGTCTCATTCATGGGTGCCTTTGTAGAGGGTGTGTGGCAACTTAATTTGCAATGCACTTTTTCCAAACCCATCCTCTTGCCATTCTTTGTTTCTTTCACATTTTAAAGGACGAGTTGAAGGCCACTGTCATGGCGTGGTGTCCAGATAATGAAAATGTCACTCACAAATACCTTGTGGAAACGAAAAGGTCGGCTCGTGATGAGACCCCCTTTCTCTTAATTGTGTAACTAAGAGCCACTACCCTGGCTTGGTGGCCATATGATGGTAATTTCATAGCACTAGATATTCATTATCATGATAGGTCGACTCAGAATGAGACCTCCTATACTCCAACTAACCCCTTAAGCATTCATTATCATTTATTCTTATATGTCCCCCTTTTCTTACAGAGAAGCATTTCATTGATTTCTTGGGGGATCCATGGGTGAAGCATATGGAAGGTCTATATATAGGATTTTATCTTTTTAGACAACAACAATCCCTCTGGGCCTTTAGCCCTTTCTTCCCATGGAATGAGGGAAACCCCTTCTTGGGTCAATACACCCTAAAATCCCAAGAGACAAGGGAATGGGGGGTTTTAGGTGATGGAAAGTGGTAAGTATGGCTGGGAATGATACGATGGATCTTCAAGGGAGTTCCTAGTAGAAAACCCATTCTTGAGGAAGCCCACTTACTAGGGCACAATGTCAACCACCAAAGTGAAACGGGGCAAAAGGCATAATGTCCAAGCAAATGTCATGAAATCTAAAGCACTCTAAGATACAACATACTCAAAATGCCTCAAATATTGAAATAACACTCACCACAATACCTGACTTGTACCTCATGGATCAAGGCCCAACGCCTTTCGGAAGCCAACTGGTGTGGTGGATGCCATCCTAAAAATCCTGACCTATGTGGTGGTGAGAAGGGTCTCCATCTGTGCAAGTGGACATTGCTGGTCATGTAGTCTCTTAACACTCCATATCTACAACCTGAGGGCCTCAAGACATGATCTCCTTAGTTATCCCACAAAATGGGGATAAAAATTACAAAAAAATGAAGAAAACCAAGAGCAACCCATATACTTTTTCAGAAAATCTTTAATATATGTTGAGCTAAGGTACAACAACCTGGAGAAGCAAGCATATGCCTTGGTCAAGGTATTGAAGGATTTTAGAGACTATATATTTCACTCAAAAACATTTTCCTCCGTACCTACGAGTGCAATAAAGGACATACTTACTCATCCTGACAGTGAAGGAAGAAGAGGTAAATGGCCAAGATCCAAGAGTATGATTTGGAAATCAAACCCACAAAGATGATAAAGCGGAAAGGACTGACCAAACTACTGGTTGAATCTAATTGTAAAGCACTTGATATAAATTATTTTTCAGCAAACATCATGGCAACAAAACAAGAGGAAGATAAAACATAAGAACCATCTTCTAGGGTAAATCCTAAGTTTGTTGAGTCTGATTGGTATAAGGATGCAATTTTTTTTTTGTAAAACTTAAGTTCTCGCCAACTTGGGACAAAGGTAAGGCTAGATCAATAAAATTCAAGGCTGTGAAGTTATTTATTTTGGAACAAAATTTGTTTTGGAATGATCCAGGAGGAATATTGCTAAATTGCCTCACCGAAGAATAAACTAAGGGAATTATCAATGAATTTCACAAAGGGATATGTGGAGGCCACCATTCATGGAGAGCCACTGCGTATAAGATCCTCAAAGTTGGTTATTACTATCCCTCATTATTTTCTTATGTAAATTGCATGGTTAGAGCCTGTGTAGAATGTTAGATGCTTGCACCGAAGCAAAATTTTTAGCCTCTCCCACTCAGACCTGCCAAAGAAAAAATACCCTTCCAACAGTGGGGATTAGATTTCATTAGTGAAATAAATCCAAATTCAAGTGGGAAACACAAATGGATTCTAATGACCACAAATTACTTCACCAAATGGGTAGAGGCTATTCCTACCAGGGTGGAAACTAACACATTGATTATCAAGTTCTTCGAAGATAACATTTTAGCAAGGTTTGGATGTCCTAGAAAGATCATAAATGATAATTCCCAAGCCTTCAAATCCTTCAAGATTATGAAATTTTGTCAAGATTGCAATATAGAACTTGGGAAATCCACTTCCTAATTCCTATAGGGAAATGGTTTGGTTGAGTCATCCAACAAGAACCTCATCAAGATAATAAAAAATATGTTGTCTCAAAATAAGAAAGCATGGGATTCTCACTCAAAATATGCAATGTGGGCAGACAAAGTAAGCATCAAAAGGTTCATTGGCACTTCTCTAGTTCAACTGGTATATGGATTGGAAGCCATTTTTCCCATTCAACTTAGCCTTCCTGTGATGAAATTACTACAATATGAAGAAGAAAATTCATATGATATGCAGAGAAGAATCAACCAATTGATTGAATTCCAACAGGTAAGAGATCAAGTGCAATTGAAGTCCCAAGCTCATCAAGCAAGAATGAAATAAATATTTGATAACAGGACCAAGGAGAGGAGCTTTATGACATGAGACCTAGTCCTAAAGTGGGATGCCATAAGGGAAGCAAGGGGAAGACATGGAAAATTAAAAAACCTCTAGCTTGGACCTTTCCAGACTGTTGCAGCACAAGAAAACGATACATATGTATTGGAACACCTGGATGGAGAGTTGTTTGGCCCTCCTGTTAATGGGAAGTTCCTCAAACATTTTTTGCAGTATTGAATACTGCAAAATTTTCTACACTGTACATAAATTAATATCTTTCCATTCTTGTTAATGTATTTTTAATTTTACTTCATTCACTATTTGTTACAAAACCAAATAGTTACAATTCTAATGTTTAAGCTCTTGAGTAATTTTGTTTCACCCATCAGATCAATTTTCAAGGTGCACATGGGATCTCTTGTTTCAACGCAGACTCCATAACCCAACATAAGAAGGCACTTGGTCTATAGTTCTCAACATACCATAGGGGTATGTTGTCCTTGCTGGAGTTGATGTTAGTACTGGATTTGGTCCATTCATTAGTATGCACACTAATCGAGGTTATGAGGCCGAATTCGAAGATCCATAGGTCAAAGGAGTTTATAAATATCATGGATCAAAGGGGATAGAATATTTTCAAGCACCCTAATAGAATTAGAAACAAAAATAAATCCCTAAGAGCCCAAGGCCAAAATTTCTAAATGTCTAGGCGCTTATTGGGAGCAATAAAAGGGATAAATGCACTCCAAGCAGGTTTAAGCCCCTCTTAATATGGATTTATCATGAGACCGAGGCTCAAATATTGAGCGCTAGTGAAGATGCATGGACTAATCATCTAATGGTCACAAGCGAGCCTGATCTACAACTGAGGATGCATGTCGCATTGGAAAAGTGCATGGGAATTAGCACGCACTTGGGGTGAGATGGTGGTTTTGAGAGACATGTGTTGAAGGATGGATGGTGTTGCATGGTAGTGATAAGGACACAAAAAACCACTCCCCTAGGGTCACGATGGTGGTATTCTGGTTCCACCTGGTTACATATCAGTAGACTCAACACATATTTTTTCGTCCACTCTACGCCACCTGGAGCCTACACATAAGTCCACCTAGACATGGAGGAATCCGACGATGACCTAACACATGAACAATGTGTATTTTTGATCCCATCAAATATCGCCACTTGTACAAAGGGGGACCCCGCTAATACTTTGTCACCATACTCAAGGAAACTACATAGGCCTGGCACAGTGACACCTTAACACTGACATGGACCCAATATGAAGTTTCCATGTGTCCATGGGTCCATGATGACAGGAGCATGATGTCATATAAATTTCGTGTAATTTTCTCAGTTTTCAAAAAGTGCCAAACCATTGGGAAAAGGACGAGTGTTTCGAACAAGGGCATGAGGAGGAATATTTCAAGCAGGTGATGGATACATTGACAACCTGACAAATGATTACACAATACTAACAAGAAAGTTGGCCTCATGTCTCCACACCATTAACAATCATCACACTATCAACCTCAGATGACAAAAGACAATAATCATTAGTCAGATGCGCCCAACCACACATGCCCTAGATCTTGACAGATCAGGCTAGGTGTGGCCAATCACCTCATCCTGTCAGTTGGCTCAGCAAGCACGTTTCAATTTTTTATAAGAGAAAACTAGAAAAATGGAATGAACTAATCTTTGATTAGTTTAGCCTCTGAAATTTAGCTACTCAGATGCCAGGGGTCCCAGATGATGACCTACCTGCAAAATTCCTCCCCACAAGAGAAGATAATCAACCATATTGGCTACAAAGGTCGGGAGAGTATGTCCTGCATTCTACAAAGAGGAGAATTTCCTTCTCTGGTATCATTATCTCTTATATAAGATCCATAGGACATTTGGGAATCTACCCTAAAGTGCAAGAGACAATCCGACCAATGCACTAGAGAAGATTGAATCAGAGGATTCAAGGGATTAGCCAATTATGCCCTATTTTATTGGGTTCCCATAAGGTGAGAAGATATAATTGGCCAATCCTCCCACCAATCAAAATTCTGAACATCCAATGCAGTAGTGGGATTCAATTGAATCACTTAAAAGTAATTAAATAAAGGCTCAATTAGACGAAGAGGACACACTCAACAATAGTATGAAAAGGTCGGATATGGTGGTAAAAAATGGTTTCTTCCCATTAAAATTAGGTAAAATAAGTTGGAAAACTGGGAACGGTTAGAATACCAGAGGTGGTATCAAGAAACTGACAAGCAATTTTTCAGTTTCAAGGAGTATTGGTCCAAATGAATGGTTTTCTCTGAAACATAAGCATCTATAAACCAACATAAGGATCTCATTTTTAGGGTCTACACTTTGGGGAATTTAAGAGTATCTTATAACCAAATCAATTTTATCAATATATCCCCAAACATAGACAAACTGTTAAGGCCCCAAGCTTTAAGATATTCATCCCCTGCGTTATGTTTCAGTTTGTGCTTCTTTTGTGCATGTTCTTTTGTAAAGATTGTTAGATATGTGGGCTGACCTAGGTTCTACCTTAGTTCACTAAAAAAACCCTAGAAACCATCGACCCTTCTGGTAAACCAGAAGGATACACCGCGCATAGAGTGCACAACATAGTCTCACCCGAGATGGCTTATGGGTGACTGCAGGACGAAGATGTTTGCAATCATGGAAGGGATTGGGGATGTTCTACTTCTTTTACTTTAGCATGAATCATATCATATACAACATTATACCATTCATCTAGACCTAACAATCATCCATTCTGCATTATCAGTATTGCGTGCTACAAAATATTATTCTATCCATTCCTCTTTCATTCATAATTGCAGAAACAAAAACATCATTCAAACACATTACAACACATGATGTTACCATGGTTCACCCCCCTTGGGCTACATCCACAAATATATTCTGATTCTTGTTATTCTTCATAAAAATAGTGTTGTGTGCATTACATCATAGGTTTAGTACTGGTGAGGCTGACCAACATCGCACCAAGCTCCACAACTTGCAACCTAACCCTCAGTTACATCTCAAAACTAACTCCATCTGAGCTCCACAACTCTCAGCTAAGAAAATACTTCGACTAAAAACTCTAAAAGGTTCTCAAAGTAATCCTCTCATACAAAAGTGATACTCACATATGATCTCCTATTTGCCTCATACATCCTCTATTTATACTACAAGAAATGGGTAAAAACCATTACATCATGACTCAAAACCCTAATTCTAAGTGGAAACCACTTGTCCACTTTCTAACTGCCTTGCATGCTAATCCATAAGTCTGTCGTGTTGATTTTCCTTTCTTCTCAGCGCACTTCTTCCTTTTCCTTATTGCGCACTACTTTCTCCTCATTTTCTAGCGCGTGCTTCTTCCTTGGTCCATTCTGCCTCGTGTGTTGCATTATATCTCGATCCTTACCCCAAAAGTTCCAACTCCAACAAGCCCCCAACACTAATCCGTGGCTTGTCTCGAGCCACTCAGGCAGTGTGTTCCTCCTACACAGTTTTCTCCAATGCTTAGAACTTCTTTGTGAGTGCATCTACTTGTGTATTTCCCTGCGCACTCTTTTTTGTTAGGGTCTCCACCACCTGCATTGTTATGTTCTCCTCCAACACTTTTACACTCTATGAGTGTGCATTTTCTAGTCTGCCTTTCTATGTCTCCAGTTATTCTATCATATTCTTTGCTTGCTCTTGTAGGGGCTCCAATTGAGCCTGTCTTGTCTATATTTCCCCTTGGATTGTCTTGAAATATGCTTGCATATTTTTTATTTCTTGTGCAACCTTCATTATTTCTGATATCAATATTGTCTTTTACCTTTGATTTAACTCCCAAAATGTGAAATTTAACTTCTCTTCCCTCTGATCTAATTGTTGGATCCCTTCGTCTTCTGCTAGGATCGTCCAGATCCGTGCAGTCCTTTTGTAGAGCTCTGCTGATTATTTTATTTCCAACACAATACTACATGTTTTTTTTGTTTCCTGCTACTACCTCTCTGATCTGACCTATGGAGGGGTGGTTGGTGTCATCTTCCCAACCAATTATACTATATCCTATTTATACCCATCCATCATCCACACTATCCTCTTTATCTTTTCTTTCATTCCGAGTTCTCCTGCTAGTGCATTGTATGGACTGGAATAATTCCTCAAGTCTTTTCTCCAGTTTGTTTGTGTGTTTATTTTCTTCCTCATGTTAGACTTTCACTTATTTTAGGACTACCTATAGCACCTCCTTCTCTTCCTTGGATGTCTCCAAGTTTGTTGCATATGTTCTTGTCCTTGATTTTACTTCCTGTTCGACGCTTATCTACAACTTATATAATGCCTTTGTTGGGATCTTAGATAACGCCAAATATAACTGTTCCACATCCTTCAAAGGTTTTTTCACAATGTCCCCATTTACTTGTAGCATGCTTTGTTTTATCTGGAATGTCACGCTTCACATTATTTTAGTCTGGATTGTCTCCTTCTCTTCATGTATTGGCACTTGTTGTGTTGTGCGACAATGAGCTATAAGCTCTCCAGAAATTCTTTAACTTCCATTATCTTCTTCATGAGTTCTTCTATTTGAGATTCTGTGACATAGAGTGCTTCTTCTCCTTGGTCTTGCACCTTATCTACTACTAACTCTGCATTGTCTTATGTGATTGTGAGATCAATGGGATTCTTTTGTGCCTTTATATTCTGTCTATGTTCTCCCATCTGGATGGTTGATTTCCTCTTTTCAGTCTACACAGGTTTCTTTACCTCTGGTATTTTTCCAGTCCTTGCCTCTTCGGTTGGGATTTCATCTTTCTTTTGTGCTTCTCTGTTTGTTCTTTCTGCACTGTCAGTTCCTAGCAGTGAGGTTCTTGGTACCGTTTCTTTCTTCCTTGGTTTCTTTGTTGTTGTATCAACAACTTTTGATTTGGTGCACTCTGTTGCTTTTCTAGTATTAGCTGTTGGGCTACTAGATTTCTGCATTGTGGTAGCTTCTTCCTGCTCTTTTCCATTTTCTCCTCTTTTGACTGCTACTGACACCTTCCATTGATCATGCCATTCTTATAGTACACGTTGGACTTCTTCTGTTGTTATGCAATAGTGCATCCTGAGCCATGTCTTCTTAGGGTCTCTTCTGGATTGTATCCATATGTTATGCCTAGATGCATTAAAATTGGCTATCTCCTCATGCTCCTTCACCACTTTAGGTGAAATTCTCCAAGTGTCTGCAATTTTCTTTTGCATCTCCTTAATATACATGCAAAAAATGCTTGAGTTGGTTTTTTTCTACTTGGCATCTGTGTTGTGTTGCAGGGTTTCATATCTTATCGTGCCACACTTTCCTCTTCTTTCACAAAACATTGAAAACTTTGTTTTTTCCCATGCCTCCAAGGCTATTAAAATGAACAACTAGGAATAATGGAGCTCCGTTCCAGCATCCTACGCATCTCTGCAGTATTGTAAGAAAAGGTTGAGAAAATTATGACGTTGAACTAAGAACTGTACCCTTTGTGCATTATGCAATTGCTACAACCACCCCTACATGCGCTTCTTCTTTGCGACACTTTTTAAGTAGCTTGTAGGTCATCAAATTCGTTGCAAATATGGTAGTTGGGTCATTGATGTTCTTAATGATCATACCTTTGTTGCCTCTTTCTCTGCCAAACTTTGCCTTCACTTTTTTTGCAATATCCTTTTCCTTCGTTTTATCATCGAGGTACTACTCTGGATTTACCCCATCTGTTAATAGTCCTATCAGCTTAGCAATTATGTTGACATCGACCAAGACAGGTTTGTCCATCCATAAAAACCCTCCATGTATGCATGAAAAAAGTTGTTTTACGCATGCATTCACATCCTTCCCCCTGCCGAAGTGAGGTATTTCTAGTAAATTCATAATGCCAAATTTGTAAAGTCTGGCTATCCACTATTTGGGCTCCATTATCGAGATTCCTTTTGAGGTTGACCCTTTGTTTTCCATGTAAACCTCATGCGCAAGCTCTGGAAACTTGGACACTTATGTCAAATCATGATCCATGTATCTTAACTTAGGAACACATCTAAACATATCTTCTACAATGATGACTAAATCTAGGATGTGGGGAACTGACAAAAAAAATGTGTTTATGTGCGCGTTAATGCCATTGTTTCCCTTTTCCTCGATGATTGTGTTGTTGTTTCTTCTAGGGTTTCTTCTTCCTGTATTTCTTCATCTATGTCACTTTCATCCTCGACCTCCAAGGTTTACTCTATTGTAGTTTTTTCTAATTCTATCTTATCATTGTCATATTCACCCTATTCACCTTCTGTGTGCACCGTTCTTGGGTTTTATGTGCTAGGGTTTGCTTTTGTCCTAGGGTTTCATCCTTGCACTGCTTGGCTGACTTCTGATGCTTCTTCTTCTGGGTTTTCTTCTTCAATCCATGTCAGACTAATTGATTTAATCTCTGTCCTCTGAATGTCATCTACATCGACCACCTCGATCATCTCTTCCATCGATTTGTTAGTGTTTCTGGTCCTTCACACAAACTAACTTGGTCCTCCGAACTTTGGCGGTGCCAATTTTTTAACTCGAGAAAATATGTTGTAGATCTCATCTTGGTTCTTCATAAATTCTTGCTCACTCACACATTTTTTTCTTTGTCGCTCGTTTACTCAAAAATCACAAGTGTTTTGTGCCCTTTCTTTTTCGTTCACCATTTTTTCACTTTTCCAATCATTTTCCATCCCAACGCGCCGTGCTTATTTTTCCTATGCGTTGTATCATGAATTTTGTCGCACCAATTTACTATCTACTGCACATTGTATCCTCCAACTAAATGTCAAACATTGATCCATGTACCTACTTATTTTTGTTTTTTTCTCATTTATCTACTTTTTCTTCTTCTTTTTCTACTTTTTATTATCTTTTTCTTCTTTTCTTCCTACTATATACATTATGTACAATTCTACTCTCTGCACTATAATTAATGAGGATTGGTAGGTTGACTATTCCTATACAATTTTAGTTGAATACCATTCACCATTCCTTTCATTTCCTTACCTACTAAGTCCTTCAGCTTCACAACACCTCCATCTGTGACAAACTTTATGTCATATGGTCTTAGCCAATGCATTTTCAGCTTCCCTGGGTGCTGCAAGTATTTACTGTCATAGAGGAGAACCAATTCTCCTACTTTGAAGTTATTCTTCTTAATATGTTTGTCATGCCAAGCCTTATCTTTTGCTTTCTGTACCTCCTGATGGAAACCAACTATAATTATGTCTTCTTCTAATTCCATGAGTTGAGCCAACCTTTCATGTGTTGCGCCTCTTTCTGTCATATATGTAATTTTTGCAATGTACAGACTTGGTATCAAAAAATATAAGTGAACTACTTATTCTTGTCCATACACCAATCTAAAAGGTGTCTGCACTGTTAGATTCTTGCATGTAGTTCTATAATCTCGTAACATTGTAGGTACCTTCAAGTCCCAATCATCCCTGTTTACATTACAAATCTTGGTCAAGGAGTTCTCCAATATCTTGCTAAACACTTCTACTCTTCCATTTTCTTGAGGATGATAAGGAGTTCTCTTATGATGATGTATCTCAAATTCTTCTAGAATTGTCTGGATTCTATTATTGATAAAGTGAGTCCTTTAATCACTCATCAATATTCTTGGACATACAAACCTTGTAACTACATGTTCAAATAAAAAGTGCGTTGTAGTCTTTGCGCTGCAATTCTTAACTATTGTTGCCTCAACCCATTTGGTCAAGTATTTTGTCACTGTAATAATATATCTAGCTCTTGATATTCTTGTTGATGGATTAATTGGACCTATAAAATCTATTTCCCACTTGTCAAACACTTGCAAATTTACTTGATGGATGGCTTTCCAACTCTTTGACAAACATCACAATTTTGACAATAATCCTTTGAATCCTTGTGAGTTGTTGGCCACCATAATCCTGCATGCAATACCTTCTGCGTAGTGTATTTCCTTGCATAATTTCCTCCAGAAATCCCTTCATGTTCTTCTACTAAAATGATAGGCCTTTCATTGTCCATAACACATCTCCTCAAAATTTTTTCTACACAAAGTTTGTACAAATGACCTGCAATCAATTGGTAGTATTCAACTCTAACCACCAAATTTTTCTTCTACGCAGTATTAAATTCCTTTAGTGAAAATCATGTACTAAAAAACTCAATAATTTCAACAAAATACTCATCAACTATCTGTACTAAAAACAATTGTGCATACAGGAAGTTGTCCTCCAAGTTACTTGGTGCTTCTCCATTGGTTATCCTTGATAAGTGATCTGGTCCTACATTCAATCTCCTAGGATTCACAACCACTTCAAAGTCAAACTCCTGAAATAATAGTATCCATATGCATATTCTTTCCCTGAAAACTGGATTATTGACTAAATATTTAAGAGCAGAATGATTTGTAAACATATTGAAATGTTTCCCTAACAAATAATGCATGTATTTTTGCAATGCATACACCATAGCTAATCCTTCCCTTTTTGTAGTATTGTACTTTTGTTCTGAATCCGATAAATTCCTGCTTGCAAATGCAATTGGGTAATCTATATCACCTTCTCCTGGTTGTTTCAATACTGCTCCAAGTGCTATTGCATATGCATCCACATCCACATGAAATTCTTTTTCCCAATCTAGAAACACTAAAATCGTCACAGTAACCACCTTCTCCTTCAAAATATCCAAGCTCTGTTGGAATTCATCATTCTACTGATAGTTAGTGTCCTTCTTCAACAATTTCTCCATTGAAGTAGTAAATGTTATGGGATAAATTGGTAGGTGTGGACACTAACTGATCTCCCTAGATCCACCTAGATCTAGAACAAAACACACTAGAACATGACGCTTTCCTT
>JASDQU010173909.1:3214-20806 GCA_032191745.1 Picea mariana | reverse complement strand
TCTACGTGCCAACATCCAAGTCAGAACCAGCACATTATATGACATCCAAGCGCCAAGTGTTAAGTTCAACACAGTACCTGCATTAATTACCGATTTAACGTGCCAATTCCACCGTTTGATCATCCGCTTAATCACAGGGTTTAGTGTTAACTGATAGCTCAGGGTTCTATCAATCACCGTGTAATCTGCTTTGCAAGCATAGTATGCCAAGAATCGATTTTCCAAAATCGAATAAGATTGACTTATGCGCCTTTAAAACCATTGTTACCATACCTTTACGAACTTGCCAATGTATTTGGTGTATACCACATGTGTTTGTATTCCAAAGCCTTAGAGCCACACAATACAATTTTTCATATGATAATCAAATGAAAACCATAACAAGGATAAAACAATATGAGCATATACGTTATAATTTTCATAAATAAGACCAATAACTTTCATGCCCAAAGGTTTAGTAGTGGAATATATCCAAATGCGCAATCAAGGTAAGATAATGATCAAGAACATAATTATGATAAAACCTTTATCAATCACATGATAAACCAGTGATCAAGCATCAACCAACAAATCAAAAGACGACGACGATATAATCAACGAAATAGGTGTTTTCACATTTGCAATTGTGAAAACTGAGTCGAAATTGAATTATAATGGTTGCAAAAAAAAACGAGACACATGTTCATTAGCACAATGCGACAATGATTTGTCATGATACCGCAAGGGGTGTAGGCAGCTTTTGAGAGTAATCGAAAAAAAATTGGGTTGGCTGCCAACACATAGGTGACATTGAAGTTACCTTGAGGTACAAACATCTAGTAAAACGATGGGTACCCAAGGAACTTCCTCAGTTGTACATTGACTTTTATGTCAATGAGAGGATGTATCACATTGCTTTGTCGTTCATACATGGTCTGAGTCTAGTCTCCATGGATGACATATAGGTGAAACATGGAGGACTTGTTAAATTGATGGAGTATGTCAGACCATGCTACAACTATGGAGATTGGTTGAGGATGGTCCAATATATTCCAAGTATGTGTAGATACATAGTTGTTGCAAATTATATACATCTAAAAGACAATGATCACAATAAAGGATCAACAATGTATATTGATGGAAGGATAAAGGAGTTAGGGACTATTTTAGGGATTATAAATAGTACAAGACTCGGGACAACAAGAAATCAATCCAATTTCATATTTGAGGGGCGTGAAGGAAATCATATATTTGTATGTGCAATGAAAACAATAGCTACAAGGGAAACATTTTTGGTGGATTATGACTTGAATTGAATCGATACAGGTGTTTCTATTATGGGGGTAATTATGTTCTACTAGTATACCCAACCTCTAATTAATGTTTTCTTTTTGTTATATCTTTAATATACATTTTAATATCTCATGCTTCTTATATTATTTTCTAACATTCTAAAATGTCATGCTACTTTTATTATGGCAGGGTGATCACATGAAGGCTTTGATGTTCATATTGATCAAGATCTAAACAACAACCTCATGAAGATAAAGTATCCCCTTGTGTTTTTATAGAGGTGGTACTCCTCTGTGTGTTTTGAAAGATATATCTTGATACTTGAAATATTAAAATAGGGGATACTTAAACAAAACCCCAATCTTTATCACTCAACAAAATACAAAAGAATAATGACTGAAAAATAATATATTCACAAAGAAAATCCCCGAGAAGAGGACCAGGAATCTTCAAAGACTAAAATACAATATATGCAGAATATTGTACAAAAATAAAATAACTATTATATGAAAATTCATAAAACACTCACCTTCATCACAATATCATAAATTTTGATCATGTTCATAAGAATGAAAGACATATGTCCACAATTGAGAGAACTTTAAAAGAGTAATTTCATTCAAAATAAGAGAGAATATGATAAGAGCACTTCAAACATCCCATGATAAATAACTTAGAGTTTGAGAAATCATTGAAATTACACCCCGAAGTAGTTCTCTTGGGAGTTCAAAAATAATTGTCTTAATAGTTTGTTTTTCAATAAATAAAAATAACATTCGTCCAAATGGATTGGGATGGGGTTTCCATGGACCATAAAAAGAAAGTGGAATAGGGTTGAACCTGAAAATAAGAAAGAAGGAGATTATCATAAATCGGTTATGTTTTTCAAGAACGAAAAGACACAACTAGATGATTCCTGAACAAGAAGAGAAAATTAATAGAGAAATTATGAAAGATGTGATAAGTTTACTTGTTGTGAAGGATTTATCTCTCTTGCTATCTTCTAGCTGACATTCCTTTTTTATTCTCTTTTGTTGGTATTATTTGACCATTTGTAACTACCATTTCTTGGCATGTTTCTGTTATTTTGTTTGAATCCTTTTTTAAACAATTTTCAATGTAATCCTTCATTGGTGTGACAATTACCTCTTGCCTTAATCTTATGTCAAGTAATGGATCCTCTATCTTTCAGTAGTCAATTGAAATTTGATGCAATGTATCTTCTATATCTTCATTCTTGTTTACATAATTGAGTAACCAACTTTCTACTTCGAACTCTAAATACTATGTTAAACTATTGAATCTCTTGGCAGATGCATATTTCAATAACTCCAATCTCTCTTGAAACAACTCCTTAGACATAAATATGGAATTTAAATTTATATTTGGGTCATTAAATTCTCTATTTGTTCCAACTAGATCCAACTCAATTAACTTTAGATAACACTATCCCCTCTTGACGCTTACAGTTTTAAGATCAACCAATATTTCTTTTAAACATTTTATTCTTTTAATTCAACATGCCTTTAGTTGTTTAATGTAGACCGAGGAGGGTAGGTATTCTTATTTTATATTAAACTCACTTATATTTGAAACTTATATAACAAAGGAAGTAATTGCCCCTTTATAAAACTCCTCAATCAGCTTGAAGGAACTGCTTCAAATTTTTCATTTTTGATGCCAAGGAAATGAAACTATTCGCTAATTTCCATGTCTCAAGAATTAGAGACAAATTATCTTCTTAATATTTTCTCCAAAATATCTTCTAGTTGCAACAAGTAAGCTTGATTTCCCTCTTAATTTTGAGCTAGACTCTAGTGTTTCATCAAGAGTCTTCAATGGCTACATCATAGCAATTGGGCTAGAAAATATGGGTGAGGGAATTAAGGCAATCTCCAATTCTCTGATCATGTTCTTGAGAGTAGCATTTTCACTCTCCATCTCTCCGAATGACATATTCAAATATAATTGGTTCTCATGTGACCAGTTTTGTTGCAAATTCTCTACTTTCCTAAACTCTTTCTTCCTCATCAGGAAATTCTATGTCCTCAATGTTTACATCCAGATCAATGTCTTCAAGAGCGATTTCATCTTCAAGTTCGATCTCATTTGTTCCTTTCTGATTTGTCTGCCTTTTTATTTTACTGGTTACTGGAAGCTTATGGGGTCTTTCAAGACTTCCCTTTGGAGGGTTATGGTCACCTCCATTATTGGAATTTTCCATTGAATATTTATTTTGCTCTTGAGTTGTAGGCTGAGTTCTCTGTTTTTGTGGGCCAATTTTTTGTGAAACATTAGGAGACGATGTACTCCTTTCAGTTACAAATTTTCCATGTTGTCGATGTTGTTTAGTAGTGATAACCATAGTTTCAATATCTTCTTGATTTCTTTCAATAAGAATTGCCTGAGTTTGTTTATCCCTTTCCTCTTCTCCCAATAAAAACGTATTTTCAAATGAAACACTATAACCCACATAAATCATATGATTTATGAATATTTTATTAGGGTCGAACCCTTTGATTTCATCTGCTAGTTTTAAATTGAATTGGTCGAATTGAATAGAAAATTCATCGATGTTTGTAATACTCTTCAATACTATTTATCCAATCTTCCAAGGCAAAGGGATAAATTGCCTTTTTCTTTTCTCAAGGAAGAAATGAGCCCAAAATATATATTGTCTACACACTTCTGCTACAAACATCTTATACGATACATGATATGGAAGGTATGAAGGTATTTCTTCATAGAAATAAACCTTGGTGATGCTAAAATGTTCAATTGCTTCAAAAATTCCTCTTTTATCTAGAAATGTTGCTACTTCAGAAGACAGTCTTGAAGTACTTAGTCCAAAAATGAGCTTCTTAAATGGAGAAACAAATGAATTATGCACTTCATAAAAATGGTACATGGCCTTTTGTCTCCATAAGATAGGGCACCATGTCTGAACTAGATCAACTTTGTAGTTGACGTGTTTGAGTAAATGAAGCCCTTTGAAGACATAAAAAAACGTGATAGATAGGATTAAGTACGAGGACGTATAGAATTTATTAGTTTTTTGAAATTTCCCAGTTGAAAAGATAGTTCACTAGAAATAATCTTCGCCCAATTGAAAATTGTTTTTTCATGAATGGAGAAATGTTGGATGTACATAACCAGATGAGGAATAGTAGCAGTTGATTCTTGTCCAACCACCTTGGTGAAAAACCACACCATTTATTGGTAGGGGTTCCTTAGAAAATTAACTTGGATAACTGATAGGTCTTTTGACATCATGGCCAAATATTCCATATATTCTTGCAAGAGCTCGAATCCACCATTTCTCACCTTCAATATTTTCTTAGCTTCATCCCCCTTGAAGGTAATCGTTGGCTCTAGAAGTCTAAGCATTTTTTTAAAGATAGAAGAACTTAAAGAAATTGGGGATTCCCCCTGAATTTGAATTATCCATTGGTTCTTATCAAACTTATCTATACACCAGGAAATCAGTTATCTGCAATCAAATACCTCTGAAATACAACTTGTTGAAGCAATCTCAGACGTTCAAATTTGATTAATATTTTTCTGAGGAAGTGACAATCTCGAATAGTATCTATAGGCTCTTGAACACTGGAATTTATGGTCTTCTCATCAAATTGAGTTTATGGTATCCCCGCAAAACTACTCTCTCCTTCCAGTTGTCATGCTAAATGAAGTTGGAAAACTATTGTATAGTTCCTTTTTCAAAACGTTATTATCAAGGTAATCCCATTTATTATACAATAATTCAGAGCCTTTGGTTCAAAGAGTTGTTAATATGAAATAATCTTGAAATTAATGAAGGAGAGTCTCGAGAACGTCACCATTAATTACAACCTTTTACACTTAACCATTTTTTATCTCTATGATATTCACATTAAATGTTCATTGGAGAATGTGACAATATGAGACGAGGATTTACCGTGGGGAAGCGGAGGATCAAAGGTATGTGAAGAAAAGATAGAGTGATCATGAACTTGCAGAGCCATGATAAAATCTCTTAAAAATGACTAAGTATGAGTGTTGGATAGTTGGTTGTCATTGATGTCAACCCTAGTCAACCATAAAAGAATCATCTAGAAGTGATGAGTGTATTTGGAGAAGTCTCCAAAGTGGTCCCCTTATGGCATAGCTCTAAGCATGGCCCTCATGGGAATACTCTTTGAAGAAGTCTACAAGAATCCCTAGAAAGATGGCTAAGTGGTTAAGTGGATGAGAAGCCCAAGAGGTGTGGTCCTACAGCCCGAAGCTATTTGAAGAAAAAAAGGATGAAGGACATGACCCATGCATGCAAAACCCTCATAGTTAGATATTCCTTATCATTTTGTTTCCAATAGTAGGTGGTACGTTATGTGGTTCCTCACGGTTAAGGAGATATTCCCTCTTGAAGTTGGAAGCCCCAAAGTATGGTTAAGAATCCCTAAACAATTGCAATAAGAAGTGAAAAATAGATCCCCAAAATAAGAAAACGAAGAAAAGTGGTTAAAATAAGATATTATAGGTCGTCCCTAAAGCAAGTAAAGGTGTTACTTAGAAAATTATATATACACATCAATGAGCATCTCATTGTATACAAGAAAGTTAATTGAATATCTATCAAGTGAGCAAGTGATCTATTGGTGAATCTAAGGTAGTGAGTCTGAGGAAGTGAAGGAGAACAGAGGTGAATTATTGGAGCCATAGAGGAGAGTGAAGGGTTTCTAAGAAACCCTAATTTAGCTGAACCCTCTAGGTCAGGCTTAGGGCATCCCACGAGGCACCCCTATGGGTTGAGGGGTGCTCGTCATGCAAGGTTTCGTTGGTTGCATGTTTAGTACCATGAGGCCGAGGATGATTTGAGAGAGATGCTCATCCTTGGATGTTGAAGTTGATAAAGGTATGAATTTCTGTAATCTAATGCACCAATTCTATTACATAATCAAAGGTATGGTTCTCTATGTGTTTATGAGGTTTTTATCTTGGTGATTTGACACATTCTTAAGCCATGTCTTGATGATGATGGTGCATGATAAGATACATATTGGTAATGTTATGGTACATTGTTAGAGGTATATCTTGGTTGTCTTGGTATTTGGTTGGGTATATGTCATGGTGATGTTGGCACATGCTTGAGACACATATTAATGATGTTATGGCACATGTTTGAGGTATATACATTGATTTTTTTGGTACATACTCGAGGCATGTCTTGGAGGCCCTTTTGGAACATGGATGCATATGTTCAAGGTACATATCTTGGATGGTTTGACACATGCTTAAGGTATGATTTTGGCACATGGTTTGAGGAGCATCTTGGATATTGGGTACATGGTTCCAGATATACTTTAGTATATGTTTACATGTTTGAGACATATCTTAGTAGATGGTTTATGGATGTTATAATACATATTTTAGTACATGGTTGATGAATGTTATGGTACATATCTTAGTACATAGTTGATGTATGTTATGGCACACATATATTAGCACATGATTGGTGATCTTTGTATATGATCTATGAGAGTGGATATGGTTATAGTTGATGATGAGTGTTGGCACAGGGGCTAACCCAGGGTTCAACGCTTCAATAGTGCACCAAAAAAACCCTAACTACCAACCCTTTTGGAAAGACGTGCGAGGAAAATGAAGTCTCACCCGAGGTAGAGGCAGGGGTGGTTGTGGGACTCAGATTTCTGCAACCTAGCTGGGACACAGATATGTGATTACAATATTCTAATAAAGCACTTAGCAGTTAGCATTCATCAATATTTAACCCTTATTCACATCGCGGATTGAAACCCTAATTACAAAACAACACAGTACTCGACCAGATCTAATACATCAAAGCACTAAGCATATGGAAAGAGATCAGATCTAGTATTCATTCATATGGCCATGCAATAATTTATCATATTAGATGTATCTAAAACAGTAAGCACAAAACATAAATCATATAAACCATATAACAACCATAATGCACAAAGAAACCATAACACATGATATATGTGGTTCACCCCTAGCTTGGGGCTACGTCCACCAACTCTTCTCTTCTTTATTCTCTTATGTCAATATTCTTACATGAACAGAACCCAAAGCCCCCACTCCACCTAGGATAGGAGATCTGAGTGCACCTCGCCAGATCCTCCTTCCCTGAATTAGGTCACAGCACAAATCCTTCCTATACAGTCTGCACACAAGCTTCTTACAATCACTTGCACTTAGCTCTACAAGTCTTAACACATAGTATGCACAAAGCCTCTAGCTCCGCACTAAGCTGATTCCATTAGGTCTACTACTTCTTACATCACCTATATTTCTATTTATACATTACAAAATGGGCCTAAACATGGGTAAAACCATGGGCCGACATCCCATACCTGTTACATAAACCCTAATCCCAAAAATGCCCTAAAAGGAGGTCGAGATCCTGCGATCTCCGCTTTGACTTGCGCTTCTCCTTCGACAAGCCTGTCGAAGTCCCAAAATAGGTCAAACATGACCAAGGATCTCCAAAACTTGGTTAAGGGCCAACATGCACCCAACACTCACCTATGACTCGTCCTGAGTCACTCTGACCTGGGTAAATCTACCTCAAAAGCCTCTTTCTTGGCTCGAGCTACTTTGAACTGCTGCTGCGCCAAGGTCTCCTACTCGATGAACTCTTGAATAACTGCCTCGTTCACAGGTCCCTCTAAGTGCTGTTATACTGAAGTGACTACTTGTTCTAGTTCTACTCCTCATCCTTCAATCTCCTCAAATAGTTGGCAAACTTCATCCTGGACTGGTTGGAGCCTCTAAGTCACTTCCATGACTTTACTCTGTATGGCATGGAACTGTTGTTGAACATTGTGTTGTTCCTGGGATATTTTCATCCTCTCAACTATTGATAGGAGATTCAACTGCGCTTGCACTGATGCCGCTTGCTTCTTTGCCTCTTGGAGCTGTGACTCCAGTGTCTTCAGTTTAGGGTCCTCAGTGAGTCTCTCATACGTCTGTGTTCTTTGAATTCTAATTTGTTTATATTCCAAGGCTAATGCCTTGATTCACTATACTACGCTTCGAGTGGTTTCTTCTCTCTGGTCTCGCACTTCCTGCAGAGTGCTTGGCTATGTTTGTAGCTCTAGATCTTCTATTCTCTATTGAAGCTGCTGGATAGCTTCAGCAAGCTTCGATACTTGATTCTCTACCGGGTCTTCCTCCCTTTGCTCTAAGACCGTCATAGAGCGAAGTGCTCTGTTGACTACTTCTTTAACTCCAACCTTCTCCGTGAGTAGTTGTTCTTTCTCCTACTGAATTTATGCTCTTTCTTCTGTGAAATTCACTTGGAGGTTGTATTTTCCTATTGTGCAACCTTGCGTTGCTCTATGGCTTCCTCCTATACTTTCTTCAGGGCCTTCATGGCCTACTCTTTTTCTTCCCAGACATGGTGACGACGAGCTTCAGTCACATCTTATAATATGCATATTTGCGCAGGCTCGTCTCCCAGCTCTGTTTCTTCTGATGGGGGCGCAGTGGACACTATGCGGTTGGAGTGAAGGGCTTGTTGTACTCCTCTCAATTCTACTTCAATTCTTTCATACATGGTTTCTTGTTTGGATTCATTTCTCTGCAGAATATCTTCTGAGGCGTCTGATACAACTGCAATAATGAAGTTGAAGTCATCGACCGTGAGCACAGTCTGTAGCTTCGACTTACTAGCTTTGGACTTCTTCCACGATGTAGGATTCATGGGGGAAGCCTTTCTTTTCTTGGATGTCTTAGCCTCATCAACGAGATCCCTAGGTGATGTTACTTCACCTTGATTTTTCTTGTCTTCTTCTCCATTGTTTTCTTCTTTGTTGACTTCATCATCACCTCCTCCTCCAATTGATTCTGAAGAAGTTTCTTTTGATGCACTGCTCAACTTATGTACCTCTTATGTCTTCTTCCTTCTTTTACTTCCAGGTGTATCATACTCTTCACGGGTGACCATCGGACTTCCAATTAGATCGGGGTCAGACAGTTCTGTGGGGTCAATAGGGATAAGGAGCTCTGCAGGCCATTCCTTAGGTATTTCTTTGAAGTCCTCCTCTGTGAGATTGTAATAACTCTGTAGTACTTCTTTGTGTTTGTATCCATGTGGAATGATATAGATAAAATGTCTATTTGCATGGAACTTCACAAATGGCCTAAACCCGTGTAGGGTGTTCGGCTTCATACGAGGGGTAGCCTCAATGACCCTCTTCAACTGTAGGTAGTAGGTGTGGAACACCGCGTTTGAATGCCATTGTTTCTTCATATCGCTTGAATACCAAAGCGTGGTGAAATTCATGGCTAAGGGTTTAGATGGCTCTATTTCAGGGAAGGTTGCACATTTCGGCATCTCCCAAGCAATAAACATGATGAGGATCAGTAACCAATTGAAATGGAACTCATATCCCTGATCTTGAGCTTTGTGGAAGTCTTGTTCTAACTAGTTAACTAAGTAGCTTTCCTAGTTCATTTGTAGTCCCTCCATGCATTTTCCTGCGAGGTCAACAAGAAACCCTGTGACCTGTGTGGGTCTATTCTTACGGACTAGCTTACCAGCAATCAACTGGAAAGGAAGGTGCCCTATGCCATTTTGGATGGAGGCTACCTTGTAGCCTCACTTCCCCTTCTCCACATCGTCATAGGTATATTTAATCTTCTGCACTAGGGCATAGTCTGCAGCCTTTCTTGGGTAAAAGTATTGCGGGTATGGTCCCTGCATACTTAATTTGGTGATCTGATGGATCAACGCCGGATCGATGGTGATGTTTCTATCCAACCATAGATAACTACCATGGAATCTCGACAGTAGGACCTTAACGCACGCGTTAACCTCTTGGTGCCTTCCAAAATGGGGTATTTTCATCACATTCAGAATAGTGGACTGTGCGAGGTCCATAATCCATGGTTGGGGGATTATATTCAACTTCTTCCCCTTCATCCTGGTCAAATACCTATGTGGGGAAATGTGTAGTTGAAGTTTGTGGGGACACTATCATGATTCACTGCATCGGCCAGAGGCGGGATGTAGTCAGGAAGGATGGATGGGATACGCTTCATGTTTTCCAAGTCATCGCAATGATTGGTTTATTTCTCGATCGTAGCTCAGGATGGTCCAGATCCATGAGCAGTTGATGGGGAGGCTTGCAATCCTCTCATCGATGAAGCTTGAATCCTGACGAACATCACCTTCTCAGCCATTAGATCGATGAGGATTTCCTCTACCAACTTTTCTACTACGATGAGTTCGTTCGACATGCACGCTCGAGATCAGATAACTCAGGTCTATGAACGAATGCTCAATGCAATAGAACAGGTGGTGAAGTCTCAGTAAACACAACACGGAAATAGTCAGCTCTCCGTGGGCTCAAATAATCACTGTTTGCAAAAGTGTTCACAATACAACATGCAACGAGATAAATAGGCAACGTCGTAACGATTTATTCCAACAGGTCGAAAATCCTAACTTAATGCAGTTTCATCTGTTATGGCGCGGTCCCAACAATCCAATGGCGAGCTTTTAGGTCATAACTATGTTTCTAGTCATTCTGGAGCATCAATCTAACGACCATAATGCCTCCAACGATTATATTACTCCACCATGGCGTAGTTCCAGTCTGAGCTGCTTTGATATTCCGACGAAATTCAAATTATGGAGACCTTCTTTCTGCGAAGTCTTCTCTAGAACTTCCTGTAATTTCTCTAACTTTGCTTTCTTCTTTCTAAGCTTTCTAGCCTTCTTTCCTATGATTTGTGTCTTGGTATTCCTCTTTCCATTCTAATTCTTATCTCCTCTTGGCATAATAAATTCACGTTGTTGATGATCTTTCCTAGGATTCAAGGCCAATACTTCTTCTGTGTCTGGGGTAGGTGCTCTACTCTCCTGTACAAATAGTTGTTTCAAGTCTTCTTGTGTTCTTTCAACTTCGACATCCAAGTCTCTGGTTCTGAAAAACTTTGATCCATTCTCTTGTTCTTCGATCAAGTGCGCTATCCTCCTAGTCATGAAATATTTTAATTCTTTCTTTTTCTGTTCTAGAGCTTCCTCTACTTGTTTTCTTCGAATCTGATCTTTGTCAATCCAAGTTTTTCTTAGAAAAATAGAAAATGGGGCGTTGTTCTCAAAAAACTTAATGACCTCAAACTCTTCCTCTGTCGAAGTTCCATGTGTACTCATAGATATCTGGGTAAGTCTTCCACATAGGGTTATTATCTTTCCTCTAAATAATCCTATTCCTCCTAATTACAGGATCATATCAGTCTTTCCCAAAATTTCTCAAGTTCTTTCTGTCATGATATTCACCTGTGTTTCCTCATCCAGAACATAGTCTATGTTGAAGTCTCCTATTCTTGATTCTTTGCACTCTTTTTCTTTGAATATCTATGATAAGTTGATATCTGTGTGATCATTCATGGTTTCTTTCATTTGTAGTAATACAGTCTCTGATTCTTTTTGGGGTTTCGCCCTAGTCTTAATTTCTTGGCCTGTCTGATGGTTTTCTTGTCTCATATTCATTATTTCAACCTTAGAGATCATTCTAGGGAAATCTAGAACATCATGGTCCATAAATTTACTACAAAGACAACTAGGTCTTCTACCAGGGCATTCCTTAGCAAGATGTCATGGTCTTTTGCAACTATAACAAAGAGTTAATCCTCTCTTTCTCTTAAATGATCCATAGCCTTTCTTGTACTACACACTAGGATCACAGTAGCCAACTTGAAAAATTTTCTTTCTAGGATCTTGCATCCATTTGTTAGTCCAAACATCCTTTCTATGCATAGGAATAACATATCTTTCACAATTTCTATCAGAGCTACTCATATCAAATCTTCTTTCTTCTAATCATGCCCTAGTTTTCAGACTAGGAATTTTTTAATCAAACATACCTAGATCCATACTTTTGAAACAAAAATTTCTACTTATCTTACCTTTAACAGAGCACAAAGCTTTCAGATCTTACCTTTTCAATCAAATTTTGATTGTTCTTACCTTTATCAGAGCACCAATATTTAAGACCTTACCTCTTTTCTTCAGATCAAACTTCTCTTCTTATCACAAAGCTTCATAAGTCAAGTAGAATACTGTGCACTAGGGCAACAGATCTATGCACATGTCTCTCTCTTTTCTTCAGTTCCCAACAATCATAGTTTCAGTCCCGGCAGCATAACCATTTGTTGGCATAGGGGTAGACCTAGGGTTCAATTCTTCAACAACGCACCAACAAACATAACTACCAGACCTTTTGGAAACACTTGCGAGGCAAATGAAGTCTCACCGAGGTAGAGCCAGGGGTGGTTGCAAGACTCAGATGTCTTCAACCTAGCTGGGACACAGATTTGTGATTACAGTATTCTAATAAAGCACTTAACAGTTAGCATTCATCAATATTTAACCCTTATTCACATCGCAGATCCAAACCCTAATTACAAAACAACATAGTACTTGACCAGATCTAATACATCAAAGCACTAAGCATATGGAAAGAGATTAGATCTAGTATTCATTCATATGGCCATGCACTAAGCTATCATATCAGATGTATCTAAAATAGTAAGCAAAAAGCATAAATCATATAAACCATATAACAACCATAATGCAAAAAGCAACCATCACACAGAATATACATGGTTCACCCCCATCCTGGGGCTACGCCCACCAACTCTTCTCTTCTTTATTATCTTCTGTCAATCTTCTTACATGCACAGAACCCAAAACCCCCACTCTGCATAGGAAATGAGATCTGCGCTCACCTCGCCAGATCCTCCTTCCCCGAGTTAGGTCACAACACAAAGCCTTCCTATACAGTCTACACACAATCTTCTTATAGTCACTTTCACTTAGCTCTGCAAGTCTTAACACATAGTATGCACAAAGCCTCTAACTCCACACTAAGCCGATTCCACTAGGTATACTACTTCTTACATCGCTTATATTTCTATTTATACATTACAAAATGGGCCTAAACATGGGTAAACCCATGGGTCGACATCCGATACCCGTTACATAAACGCTAATCCAAAAAATGCCCTAAAAAGGGGTCGAGATCCTATGATCTCCGCTTCGAATTGCACTCCGCCTTCGACCAGCCAGTCGAAGTCCCAAAATAGGTCAAACATGGCCAAGGATATCCAAAACATGGTCAAGGGCCAACAATGAGATATCCTTATCAATGACAGATACAATGACAATGACAATGACAATGAAAGTGATAGAAAAAATACCATGGATAGTGACAGGTTGGATGATGATGATAGTGACATCTTGATTATCGATGATAGGTTGATTATCAGTAATAGTGTTGGTGACAAGTTGAGTCTACACTTATATTTTAGGGAATAAGGAAGGGGCAAGGAAAGGGGGTCGTTGCCTCCTTCCGGTTTGAGCTGAAGAATAAAGAGAGTTGGAGCTTCCTTCATGTTGGAGCTTGTAAATTAGGGGGTTGGAGCCTCCTTCCAGTTGAAGCTGGAGAATTCAAGGAATTGTATCTTCCTTCAGGTTAGAGCTTGTAAACAAGTAGTTCGAGAATTTTTTCAGTTGGTGCTAAAGAATTTGGAAGTTGGTGCTTCCTATGAATGTAATCTTTTGATATATAAGAAAGTATTTCATGGTTTTCTCCCATTTGGGCTTCCATGTAAAATATTGGTGTACTAAGTTTCTGTGTACGATGTGATGCATTGTTTATGGTTATATGTTTATGATATGTTAAATGCAATCATAAGTGAATGGAATCATTGATAATTTAATGTTGTGATTGAAATTGGTAAAAAGTGCTCAATATTGATTCACCCCCCCTCTCAGTATTGGTGAATATTCCAACAATGAGAACTCAATCAAGATTGAGGGTATGTGAAATGAACAATGAAATCAGTGTGAACCCGCAGACCCATGGTAGAGTTTCAAGATTTTGACTAAGTAAAAAAGTGAATCGGTTAGACATAGAGGATCGAGGTAAGTATAGTGTAAGTGAAATATGGAAAATAGACTAAGTATGGAGGATTGACCGAACATGAGGGTCCTGATGATAGTGAGTGTATCGGAGAACTCCTTTAGACGAGTGATGAAGCATTTCAAGCAAAATTCTAAGTGTAGGTGCGAAATGAGGATGATGGAACAAGTGGGTGCATTTTGGAGATATTAGAGTTTTGGATCCAAAGAAAATAAAGTGTTGTAGACCCATGACAAAGTGAAATTTTTTCCAAGTATGGAAACGAATATGCAAGAAACACTTTACAAGGACTTGGCAGATTTAAAAATCAACATAAGGCACCGACCATATCGTAGTAGGTAAACCACTGAATGCTTCTTATATATATGTGTGTGTGTGTGTGTAAATGTGTCACATTTTCTCATTAGAATTGTGGGGGAAAATGTGTCACTAAATAATCCATTCTTTACTCCATTAGTCATGGTTATTTGATTGTCTTCTAAGATGAATTTGTGTCTTCCTTCTCTTATTATGTTTTGATTTTCATATCAATTCTTGTTGACAATAGTTGAATTAACTTGTTTTTTTGTTGATATATGTAGACAAGCACACCTGACCATGATGATGTGGGTGATGAATTTGATTCCACCCACCCATTGCAAACAATTAAAAATGTGTTGAAAAACAAAAATAGAGAATTCCTTACATTAGCTAGGTGTGAGCATGCGGAGGAGACCACATAAAGGATGAGAGTTTTAATGCAAGATATAGAATGATATGGGGTAAGCACCATTTAAAAAAATTATTATTTATCACATATATTAATTTATGAATTGTATTTTTCTACCTTTATATGAGCTAAGCAAAAACATTTTATTTCTATAGCAAGTTCTAAATTCGATGCCTCAGTTTGGTCATGGGGACGTTGTTGGTAGCAACAATGCACCAACCCCACAATGTCCTAGCACAAGCCACATACCTGTGAGGCTATTTGCCTCTTTGTCTGTGGCTCAGACGACTACAACTTCTGGGGCCAATGAGACTCCCCACCGTGCACGCTAGATTTTGCATGTGATGGTGTACATGGAGAATCTCATGAACATGATTCTACACATTGTTATCTTGTAGCATCGCATGTCAAAATCATAGGAACAATCTCGCTCAAATTTTTGGTGGACGATAACATGGCTCTTTTGAAGATACAACAAATCCCAGGTATTTATGAATATCTTAATTAATTTCTATTATTTAATTGAAACATACATCTCTCAGATTATTTTAAACTAATGATCATATCACTTTGCAAGAAACAACATTTTTTACAAGACTTTGCATGACAAGGCCTTAGATATTTTTGGGCCCATCATTCACACACAGTGAAATGCCTAGAATATAAATTTGAAAAACAATCTTATTAACCATTTGGTTGGCCTATTTGGTGAAACATTTATCAAGTATGAAATCACCTCGAATGTTGGTTTACATTTGAAATATGCTATAAATCAATATAGGGTTCAATTTAAAAAAAAAAACTAAGAATGATCAACTTCTGGTGATTCTTGAGAGGGAATGGAAGAATATACAAGATGATGCAAATGATATTACGTTGTGACAAGAAGGGAAGACACTACGTGGCCCTGCAAGGTATATGATATTTTGAATTGAATATGCTTTATTTTCTTTAGTTCTACATAAACAATTGTGATATTTACCATATTTGAAACTTTTTGCAGGCTCTCGGACACGTTAAAATAAACCAAGGAAAGACTGGAAAAACACAAGTAGCACAAACTTGGCCAAGGTGGTTACCTTAGATTAAAAACATGAATTGTAAGTCCAAATAATTTAACCATATTATTGATATCATGATACAACTTTTATTTAATTGAAACCGATAAGAAAAAATTGAGATCTTATGCAATGCAGGGGGATACGTTCAAGACTGTCACCACCGAATAAGACTTGAAGGTCAGATTCACTTTCGACTTTGAAGCAGTGGTGGAACATTGAAAAATTATGGAGAAAACACAATTTGAGCCTTCGAATGAGATGATAAATACAACGACAATAATTTAATTGTTGATTACTTGTAAAATTTATTGATGATTGATTTAACCCATCAATCAATGTGTCTATTTGTTTTAAGAAGGCATGCAACAACAATTCATTTGATAGTGGTGGAAAACAACCCCATGATTTTAGTTGTGTGAATCCCCATCACAGTATGCATGTCTTTAAAACTAGATGAATATATTGAGGATTATTGATATTTACTTGCAGATGGTGTACTTATAATTTTTCTTGTTTCAATGGAAGAGCATGTATATGAGGGTGATCGAAGAGGAGAAGAATATATGATAGCCCAACCAATGGTGTCAACTACTCCTCCAAGTAAAAAAAATTGTAATGATATTTGTATTAACGAAACACTGTTATGAATAATTGTAGATTTTTTATGACAAAAAATGAGCAAGCTAATATTCTGTCAAACACTTAGCAACCTAGAGATAAATGTCTTCATAAACTTCATAAATGCATAAACCCACATTCAAAAATTTCCATAAGCAGAAATACACATTGCTAAGCAAAATAGCAGTGGAATTAACACAGTGGACAACAACCCATAACACACAGAAATTTAGGCAAATGCCAGGGAAAACCCCAATGTGGGGAAACCCAATGAGAGAGAGAAGGAGACATATTATTCAACTTTCAGGAAAGTACATTACATAAAAAAAACAACATTTCCATCCAAGAGAAATACCTCATAGCACCAAAACTATCCCAATAAATTCTACCTCAAAAAATGTGCCAAATACGTATTGTTGTACGATCTCTTCCGTACCTCATTTTCCATGCCCATAGTCAGATGTACAGACTCATCCGTACAACACATAAACAACAAACAAAACCTTGAAAATCGTGCCCAAAAATGACTCAATTTCCATGCCAAATCCATATGGTTGTATGGACTGTATGGAATCGTACAGACTATACAGATCCATACAGTACGAACTCCCACATCAGAAAATTAATTCGGCCCAAAAAATCACAGAAACTTTTCTCGAGATTTGTGCCCTCCTTCCTTGGAAAACGTGCCCTCTTTTCTTCTCACTTTCCTCTCTCAAGCTTACTCAGACAATCTCTCTAACTCTCCTCATGATGTCTTCTCAACATTTCTTGCACACTACCCAATGCATTCTTTTATAAATCTGAAAATGACATTTTCCCCCCAAAGTGTCTTTTCACCTTCCCCAACCCTAAATCCAAAGGCCAAGATTAGATCTTGCCTTTTTCAAGATCAAGGGTCATGATCCATTCCCTCCAAAATGAATCACTTGAAATATTAAAGTGATTTCACTTTATTACATAAGTGCTTTATGAAAAT
>JASDQU010173908.1:3694-20806 GCA_032191745.1 Picea mariana | reverse complement strand
TGTTACTATTAATGAGGGTTGTGGAAGAAATAAAGATAAAGAGAGTTCTGAAATGTAAGCCGTTTTTGAGCCGCCCTTAACGTGGTCAACATTTCATTTAATAGTAATAATATCTACCTGGCAATGTAAGCGATCAAACCTGTTACTATTAATGAAAACCTGTTACTATTAATGAGGGTTATGGAAGAAATAAAGATAAAGAGAGTTCTGAAAATTAAAAATAAAGTAAGTAGAGGAGATTTGGTCTCTAAAGGAGTTGGCAATTAGGAGTTGGCAATTAAGCATTTTAGGAATTCACTCTTTTTTTTTTTTTTTCTTTCTTGAAGGTATTATAGTGTTTTTTGTGAATGAGAGATTATTATGGAGAATGAGTGTAAATTTAAATGTAGGATTAATATGTGTTGATCAATTAAGCATTTTAGGAATTCACCTAATGGTTAAGAACATGTGTTTCTTCTTAGGAGGTTACAAGTTCAAATCCATAGGGGGGTAGGGTATGTATATCTTCGTAGTCTTTAATATCTCGAATTAATTAAAAAAACAGCTAAGAATGGTGTTAAACATAATTACTTCAACTTCCTTTTTTTAAATAATTGGTATGATTTCATTTTTATATTGTTGTGTGACTATAGAATTATTATTTATCTCACATAAAATTTACTATCTATATATATTGGATCAATGGTACACTCATATTTGCATTAAAAACAAAAAAAAAATAATAAATATATCTCTTAAATAGTATGTTGCACAATGCATCTAGCTTTTATGGATGCAAAAATATAAATCAAAACTAAACCAAAAATGTGTTAAAAATAGTATAAATATATCTCTTAAATAGTATGTTGCACAATGCATCTAGCTTTTATGGATGCAAAAATATCAATCAAAACTAAACCAAAAATGTGTTAAAAATAGTGTTTTGAAAAGATTATTTTTATTTATCATATATTTTATTTTGTTTTTCAAAACTAAACCAAAAATATGTTAAAAATAGTGTTTTGAAAAGATTATTTTTATATATCATATATTTTATTTTGTTTCTTTGTTTTATAAAAGTTTATTATTATTTATAATTGTTTTTTTTTCTTTATTAAAATATAATTTTATTAAAAAAATTTGTGGTCTTGGCACATAATGCATCATTTTTTTACCACACTCTTGATATCTTGATATACTTAGATCATTACTCTTTTGCACTTTTCTAACTAGGATATCAATAGTATTCTATTATCTAATAAATGTATTTTTAATTTTAGATTTTAATTAGGATATCAACAATATTCTATTATCTTATCTACACACTTGTCTACCAGGGACTATATTAGACATGAACCAGAGGCCTCATATTCTAGTGCCTGAATGACCTTACTCAGCTCTCTGCGGGGCCCGTCTTCACCCACGCAATATTGAATGATGGGCATCAAAACCTATCCCTTACTAATTAATAAGTGGATGTCCTTTGCTAGCAAATAATGCGCTTAAAGTGAGACTGGTACAATTGGTCCTGACCCTACTTACTATTCTATTATCTAATAAATGTATTTTTAATTTTAGAGTATCTAAAATAGATATTCATGAAATGATTTTGAAGGTACAATTGGACCCTACGCTTATTATTCTATTATCTAATAAATGTATTTTTAATTTTAGAGTATCTAAAAGAGATATTCATGAAATGATTTTGGAAGAGATTTATGGTGCATATTTCATTTTACTAGATGAATAATTTTTTTGTTATAATATATTTGGATTATTACTCTTTTGCACTTTTTTAACTATGATATCAACAATATTTTATTATCTAATAAATGTATTTTTAATTTTAGAGTATTTAAAAGAGATATTCATGAAATGATTTTAGAAGATATTCATGATTTTAGAAGATATTCATGGTGCATATTTTATTTCACTAGACAAATAACTTTTTTGTTATAGACTTCATCATTATTGTAATACTTATTTTAAGATTGAGAACTATTCTATAATCACTTTAACTTATCTTAGGATTAACATTTTCATATTCTTCACTTTCATATTGGGTATTCCAAGGTTTGTTCTCATCACTTAAAAATGGATATTGATTATTACTTGTGATTAGCATATATGTAAGCTATGTAAATGGGAGTCAAAATTGGAAAAACATTTCATTTTTTTTTTTATGTGCAATGAGATTTATGGAATATATCATTTTTTGTTTGGATATCTTCATACTTTGAGACTCTAGATTCATTATGATGATCAAAAGTGTGTTACCATTTTTATTAGAGAATTAACTCAATTCAATCCTAATTTAGAAGAAATTGTTACATACATCTATATCTAACTACATGTATAACTCCTTATATTACTACCTCATTATCTGGGAAAATAGGAGTAGAAAGATGGACCATGTTGTCTTTTAAAATATCACTCTACATTGAATCTCTTTTATATTGTATAGTTGAAGTTTCGATTAAAGTACAAATTCAATGCAAGCTTTTCTTGGACTTCCAAATAAAAATTTGCTCAATTATATTATAGAATATAATTTGTTCTCATAGACAAGTACATTCAAGTAGGGTTGTGACAGATTAGCAAGCAGGTAGAGTCATTCTCCTTTAATTGGATAATTCCAATTCAGAGGAGAGTGAGGGTACCCTATACAATAAGTCAGAAAATGTCCGGAGACATAAGAAGAGTAATCAATGGAAATCAACCGGAAGCATGTGCCAAGAACTGTAAAAGAACTGACAAATACAAAGATGGCTAGTTGCTAAAGTCTTAGTATATTTTAATAATATGTGTGAGGCCCTCTTGGCCATCCAACCAGTGTGAGTAGGAAATCAGACCTGTTTTCTTTTGTAGAGTTGTTTTGGAGAGGATATCCGCTTGTCTGTTGAACTCCCGAGAGGTGTGAGAGAAGAGGAGTTTCTTGAAATGGCACTGGAGTAATTTAATACGATCCATACAAGAAAAGAGGCGTATCGAATGAAGATCACCACTACAGTTCAACCAATCTGTGATGAATTTCGAGTCACCAATCAGGTGGACGTAATCTATATTAAGCCTCCTTGTCAAGTGTAGGGTTGCCCAGGCACCCAACAATTTTGCCCTTGTGTTGGTGCCCAAGCCACAGCTGAAGGTCCATTTGTAAATGGAATTTTCGGTCATTCTGATTGAGCCCCCTGCACCACACAGAGAACCATTGTGTTGGGTTGTGCCATCGAACCAACCTTTGATAATGTTATCAGCTATGTACGGGTTGTTAAATAATTTAGTTTTCTATTTAGAAGGATGAATATCTCGCCAAAGCTTATGCATGCCAAGAGCTATCTAAGCAACATAGTTGCTGGAAGGAGTGGAATTCTCAAAAATCAAAGAGTTTTGGGCCAGCCAAATATGCCAAATAACCACAAGGGGTAGAAGCTTGTGTGCACGCTCGCTTGAACACTAGTTGACGAAGCAGTCTGAGATGTAATTCCCTTTCCAAGTCATTGTGAGCTATTGGTCAAGACTAATAAAGTTCCAGACTTTTCTCGCAAATTTGCAATGTATAAATAAATGTGGCACTGTTTCTTCATCATTGAAACAAAGCTGGCAGATGTTCGGGTCGTTCCATCCTTTCCTGAGAAAATTATCCCAAGAAGATTTTTTTTTTTATCCACTAGCCAGGTGAATAATTTCACTTTTAATGGAATTTTCCACTTCCAAAGTCTCTTGCGCCAACCTGTGATGTTGGGGATGTCTGCAGAGTTAACAATAGTTGAATAAAGATTTGAGACAGAGATGTGTCCAGTACAGTCTCCGTCGATCCAAAGAAGATGATCATGTTTGTTATGTAAGAATACTCCAACGCTATAGAGTGACCTGCAGAAATTTGTCCATTCCAAAATTAAATCGCTAGCTAGCTCTAGTGTGCTGCCTGAAATCCATCCAGGGGTCGATGTTCCCAGTTGATTGTGATTCGATGCTTGGAATAGAAAATGAATGCCCTTGTTGTGTAAATGAGACAAAGGGGATGGGGAGAGGAAAGAGGATGGGCCAAATCCCAGAATATACTCAATTCCAAGTGTAATGGAGTGGCCTATACCAGGGTGCTAGTTGATCCATGCTCTGATCCAGTGTGATGATTTATTCAATATCCTCCACGTCTGCAAGGTTGCTTTGGAAATTTGAGGAGTCGTGAATAGCCAGGTCGCAACTGAGGTGGATGGAAAATATTTGTCTTTGATCACCACGCTCCAAATGCATGTTGAAGTAAGAGCTCGCCAGAGGGTATTGGCAGCCAATGTCGAATTGAATTTAAAGAGATTTCGAAAACCCCAGCCTCCCTTATTTTTTGGTGTTGCTAAGGTTTCCCAATTACCGAGATGTACCATGCGTTTTTCCTGACATCTGGACCAGAGAAAATTAAAAGTCAATCTCTTGAGTTTTTCCAGGATTGCAAGGAGAATGGCGGCCAGTGCCATCCAATACATTGGTTGTCCTTCAAGGGTGGCCTTCAGAAGTGTGTATCTGCCTCCAATTGATAACAATCTATTGCACCAGTTGTTGATTTTGATTTTCACCTTAGTGAGAAGTCGTTCCCAATCTGAAGCTTTATGTTGTTCTGCCTTAATGAAATAACCAAGATAATGTAATCTAAGTGAAAGGTGAAATAATTTATGTGGGAAAATGGCCATAAGTGAGTCTAAAACCTGATCTGTGATATTAGCATGGTGGAAAGTTGACTTATTCCGGTTTATTTAAAGGCTGATAGCTACGCAAAAAAGGTTTAAGAGGCCATTGATTTCTTTCCATTCTAGTAGGTTATCATTTGTCATAATAAGAACATCGTCAGTGAAGAGAAGATGAATGATCTTGACCAACCTAGAGACTTTGATTCCTGTAATTTTTCCCTCTGCCTGACTCTTTTTCAAAAGTAGACTGAGGCCTTCCATAGCCAAGATGAAGAGGAGCGGGGATAGCGGACAGCCCTGACGCAAGCCTCTTTCATTGCGGAAGAAGGAAGATGGCTCACCATTATTAAACATAGCGAAAGGAGCACTTGTGACACAACTCATGATCCAAGCTATTAGGGAGTGGCAGAAGCCCAGTTGGGTTAAAATAAGTCTGAGAAAGTCCCAGTCAACGCAGTCAAAGGATTTCTTTAGGTCTAGCTTAAGGATAAGTGCTCGGGCTTTTTGTGGTGGATGTTGTGGAAGCATTCTTGGGCAGTGCCAATGGCATCTAGAATTTGTCGGCCCTTTAAGAAGCCTAATTGTTCTCTAGACAAGAGGCGGGAGAGGATGGGTTTGACTCGGTTTGCAATAATCTTTGAGATGAGTTTGTAGAAAAGATTACAAAGTGCAATCGACCTGTAGTCTCTGAAAGAAGTTGGATGGCTTGATTTCAGAATAAGAGTTAAGAAGGTAGAATTTAGTGCCCCGAGAATCTTACCTTGTTGCATGGAGTCTTCTACAAGTTCCAGTAAGTCTGGCCCCACCAAATCGAAAAAATACAGATAAAATTCAATTGTCCAGCCATCAAGGCCTGGACTTTTATCCTTAGAGAATTATTTGAGGGCTACATGTACTTCTTGTAAGTTGCAAGGTTTTTTCAATAGAGTGTTATCCTCTGTTGTTACTGAATGAGGATAGAGGTTTTCCACATCAACTTGGGTGGAAAGAAGTACCTCTGTTCTTGCCTTGTAGAATTTTGTGAAATAATTAGAGGCTGCTGCTTTTATGTCTTATTGTGTGATGTGTTTAGTGCCAGTTTCATTTGTAATGTCCCAAATATGTTTTTTATTCCTAGAGGAGGTAGCAAAGGAATGGAAAAAATTGGTATTTAGATCTCCAGACTTTACCCAAGTAGATTTGCTTCTTTGTCTCCAGAGAGACTCTTTTGCCAGTAGGATCTTATTCCTTTATGTTTCTAGTTGCTGGTAGAGTTGAATATGAATGCATGTTTGATCTGTCAATGATGCAGAGCGATGATGCTCATATAACCTGTGTTCCAGTGCTTGTAGTTTCTGAAAAGTGATGGCTTTGTGATTCACAACCCATCCTTTAAGATAGGCTTTTAGAGCTTTCCATTTCTTAATAAAGCGGGATTGAATATTCGGATCAAGTTGTATAGAAGGATCCAACCACACAGCTGTAACAGTGTCAGAGAAGGTTGATTCAAAAAGCCAGCGCACATTCAGTTTGAAGGGGTAGAAGATCCTTTTAAGGTGAAGGCCGAACTGTATGAAAATCGGAGTGTGGTCCGAGAGATAGGAAAAATCAACCTAGGTTCTAACTTGGACCGAAGTATTAGATAGGCTATCAGAGATGTAAAACCTATCTAGGCGTTTGGAGATATGTTCCTTACCCAGTCTACCATTGCGCCATGTAGGTGACAATACATCCTGTGGGAAGTCGACTAGCCCATGTGAATTGAAAAGTGTGGTGAAGAACTCGGCAAGAGGGTCTTGAATTGAAGATACACCCCATATTTCACCGGAATTTAAAGTGAAGTTCAAGTCTTCGGCCAACACAAGATTATGGAGATCGAGCAGTACTTGTGATTCCACCTGTTGCCAGAAATTTTTCCTATTTTGACATGGTCCATATACATTGAGGAAGTTGATGGGGTGAGAGTTCCACTTACAAGTTCCAGTAAGTAGGAGGCCTGCACAACTTAGAAATGGATGTCAATCTAACATAGAAGGATCCCAAGCAGCAGTGAGGCCCCCCGAGGTTCCAAGAGAGTTAATTGAACATGAATGCCAATCTGGTCGATACTTAGAAAGAAAAGTTCTAGCTTTAAGTCCATCAACTAAAGTTTCCTGAAGAAGAATAATGTTGGGCGAAGTTCAAGCAAGTAGGCTTATGAAGGCAGAGGATTTCAGAGGCCCTCCCACCCCTCTAATGTTGATGGAGAGCAAGATCATTATTTATTTCTTGCTAGGGCTTTCATGCTTCTAAGCGCCCCATTATCAGAAGAGTTGGTGGAAATGACGGAGGAAGATGGTAAGGATGGCTTCTCTTTTCGATGAGCACTTCTGGTTTTGATCGGAGAGTGTTCGTATCTGATCCCATAGGACCAAGTGTGTGTTGATCTCTGGTCCAGTCCTGAGATACTCCCATGTTCAATAGACTCTGCCTCAGAAGAAGGCAAAATGATGGAGTTTCCTAGGTAAGTAGGAATAGGGGAAGGGGAGATAATTTCTTTGTAGGAGGGAAGGAGAGAGTCCAGTACCTCATTGAAGGAGGCGTTAGCCTGTTGTGTTTCACATGAATCTGGATGGTAGGAGGTCGAGGGAAAATCCAAGTTCACTGCAGCATGATTAGTGGAGGTCAGCTGGAAGGATGCTGGGGGAACCGGGTTCACATTCCTGGGTAGGGAAAAAAATGAGTGTGTAAAGGGCAGGGAGGGGGAAGGGGCAGAGGGAGGATCTTAAGAGATGGAGGGTAGAGTTGAAGTGTAAATCGATGGCGATGAGGGCAAGGTATGAAGGGGCGTAGAGAGTCCAACAGGGTGATAGGGTGAGGGTTCTATATTCTCGGCAGAGTAGGGTTTCTACTGTAAAAAGGAGGAGTGTTCTAGGGTATTCGTCCTGGGAGAGGAGTCCAAGGGGAGAGTGGTTGGTGAAGGCTGGTGAGGGAGGATGGGGGTAGGAGGTTTTTGGTGGGAGAGTTGTTAGGATGGATCGAAGGGTGGACTGTTGAGTTGCAAGGTTGTGTTAGTGTAGAGGGGGAACCCTATATGGTAAAAGGAGGCAACTGAAAATTAGATGGAGAAGTGGTCACCAGAAGAGGAGTATGGCCAGGAGTCAACAAGGCGGTTGAGTTTATCTTCTCTACTTCCCAGTTAGTGAGAGAGTTGTAAAGATAAGGGAAAATGTGTTTGAGTTTACCTGTGGTAGTATCCAAGCTGACAACGTCTTCATCTGAAGGTAGGTCCTGATAAGTGAAATGTGTAGACGAAGCCCGAGAGTCCATCTTGGATGACAGTTTGAGCATAGTCTCCTCGAATTCTTCTTTAGCAATGCGACCTGGGCAAGAGTTCTTCAAGTGTCCCGTTTTTCTGCAGAAGGCACATCTGAATGGAATGCCTAAATAATCCAGTCTCTGTCTACATATTTTACCTCACCAATCTATGTCCAGGCATTCCAATAGTCCATCATGTATGTCTATCTCCACCATTACTCTAGCAACTTTTTTCATCGAAGTTGTAAGAGAAAGATGATCCACACAAATGTAGTGTCCAAGTGTATTGGCAATGGCTTCAAGTGCTTTCTTGTTCCAGAGATGAAGGGGTAGGCCAGGGAGGAGGACCTAAAGATGTCTAAGACATAAATAGTCTTGCAGGGGGTAAAAGTTGATCCTCCAGCATTTCAACATGAGGCTACCACCATCTATGGTCCAAAACTGCTCCAAGATCGCAGAGAAGTCTTCTGTGGTTTTGAAGGTGAAAGAGATCCAACCCAGTGTGAGATAGGTGATCTCCGGAGAGTAGGACAATAGTGGTTTCCAGTTGTTGTTTACCCAATCTGAGAGGTCTATTCGACAGAAGTTTCTATAGGAATATCTGCCTACTAAGGTTGTGAGACTTAGAGTGACCGATTTAGCAAGACCAATCTCATGTCCTGAAACCATTTTCCTTTTGGTCTTTTTTGAAGTCCAGGGTCGGTGATGAGTAGTATTTCTACTAGTCTGAGTAGCTCCAGGATGAGTATGTTGCTGGTGTGGTGACCAATATTCTTCTGGGTAAAATGGTAGCTAGTTCCTCGGGAAGTGGGTTGTGAAAGACACTCAGTTGGGGGTTGGCGATGTGTGGAAGTATGAATGGAAGGTAGTGAGGAGTTCAGGGTGTTTAAAGATGAGTGGAGAAATGTGGTTTTTAGTGAAGAGTCTGGTGGGAGATGGAGAGAACCAGTTAGCGAAGAGTGTGGGAGCAGTAAAGGGTAGGTAGGTGGGGCCAATGTGGATGTAGTGGAAGAGTTTGAGTGGATGAGGTTAGACAATAAGTCCGAGGAGGCAAATAGTCCCTCACTATTCCAGAGGGCTTCGTTAGCGGCACCCATAAGTGCACTAACATTCCTCTCCATTGTTTACAATTGCCTTGTCGTGTAATGGAGTATTTCAGATAGGTTAATGGGGAAATAGGAAGAGAGGGAGATGATTCAAAAAAGAAGATAAAGAGTGTAGGGATCGAGGAGGCTAGTGGGTGGGGTCAGAGCTGTGAACATTACACAATGGCAACAAGCTCTATAATCTGTAAGGGTTGTTCAATCATCGGTAGGATGGAAATTTCAATGGATGAATGGTCGAGAGGGATACGAGAGTGCCCATGATGCTTTAAAATCCTTCATCTAGTGAGGGTGAAGTAACAGGAGATGTTAGTCGGGTGAAGTGATTGCCATTTTTTGAAAGGAGCCGAGCTCTGCAACTCCCCCATTGCTAAGTTTCAATCGTGCTTCGACTTTCTTAAACGTGAATAGAGAACACTCTTCCATCTTTCCCCATGGGCACTTTTGCCAAGTTCACTCATATGTCTTTTCACTTCACTTTTTTTCCATTCTTTTTAAAGTTGTCTTGATATATTTAATTTTTTTTTTAGAGTCATTTTTAAATGATTTCTTTTTCTTTTTATGTGTTTTTTTTAAAGTCTTGTTCTTTTTTATTTTAATATGTTTTCTTTTTCAAATCCTGTTAATGAGGTTTAATGACTAGTAAACCTTAAATTCTTTAATTAACAGCTGGTAAATGTTAATATTATTTATAATTCATGATTTAATATCATTTTATATAAGTGAAAAATATTGGAGCAAGATAATCCCAAAATGATTTTATATGAAAACTCTTGTTGTATTTTTGTTTTTATTTAAATTGTGTACAATAATGTTAGTGTGGCATGTTTCCCAATGAACATTTCAGTTATTCAACAAAATAAATTAGCTATTACCTTAATGGTGCAAATGACATGATCATCATTATGATGTTTAGTGTGAAAATGTATCATGGGTTTTATTATTATTTTGAATATAGAACCCGCATGATAAGTGATGTAATTATCACACTTTAGTTGTGTACATATTCAAAAAAAAATAAGATACGAGTGTTGAGAAATTAAGAAAAACACACATGAAACATTGGGGACATTTTATGCTTGTAGGTGTAGATGCAATTTTTTTGAGGACTTGTAAAACATCTCTTGAGTGAAAAGGTGCACCATTTACATTTTGCATTAACCCATAATTCATAGCACAATAACAAGACATTTATGTTTTGAAATAACCCACAATTCATATTATAAGAAGAAGATAGTTCATACCTAGATTCATAGTTGGTTCTCAATGGGGACCTAGATGTACTGTTATGCCCAATCAACATATTCACCAACATGCAAAGAAAGAGTCTCCTATACATGTAGGCATGAATATACATTGTAAATGTAATTTATTTTCATTAAATGTAAAATAACTTATTTAAAAAAACTTATTTGATATAATCTTTTATGCAAGGTCTACCTGATTTATCTTAACATCAATGGCAATCACAGAGGAAAACGATGTCGTTGACATATTCGAGCTAAATGTAGGTTGTGTACACATGCAAAGCAATGCATTTGAAACCTTAAAAATGTTCAATCTAGAGATTCATAAATTTGAAATTAGAACTTGACATTTTAGATATTATTTATACCTCCATTGTTAGGGTCCTACCCTAACCTCCCTACTTCTGGCGACATGGTAGTTATTTAGTTATTTGTGTGTTCATACTCTTTGAACAAGGCCAATGAATAGTAATAGTTAGTTATTCAATGTAAAGTGGGTCCACTTTATAAGGCCCACTACGTAGTTGGTACCCATTTATGACGGGACCACAAGTAGTTAGGGTTTTTGCTATCTAAAATCTATTTAAAGAGAAAGGAGTGAATAGAATGTCGTGTATTGTGTTGTGTATTTGGAGCTCTGCTCAGTGGAAGGTTGCCCCACCTTAAGAGGCAAGTGAACACTATGTTCTTCTTTTCATTAATAATATTCAAGGGTCTCTTTGCATTTTATGTCTTATTGTCTCATGTTCTTGGTTAATTTGCAATCATATTCTCTGTATACATGTTTGTATTTCATTGTTCAAGGGTTAAGGATCACCACAAGTGGTATCAAATCTCTTTCTTGAGCTAGTACACCTCTGAATTTTAGTATATTTCTTTTTTTAGACTAGAGACATGTTTTGTCTTTAAATAACAAGTGATTTTTCATTAGGTAGATCAAACCCTAACCCCTGCAAACCCTAAACTCTGGAGTTTTCTAGTGAAAGTCCTACCTCTTTGCACCCAAGGGGATATTTCATATTTTGTCACCACAATGATATTTTGCCTTATGTGATCCAATGGTTCAAACTTAGAACATGTCCCACTCTGAAAACCAACAACAAGTCACACTAGCTCAAGACCGATCCTATCATAGTACATCGCTAAAAGAAATATTGACCACCCTTGCAACTACATTTTGACAAGTGCAAGAAGCAATGACAAAACAAACCAGCGTATTGATAGTAGTAGCAACATGTGTGGGTCTTCATGTAAGCGATCCACACATTCACCTAACCAAAGAGGCATTCACACCCCAGAAGTACAAGACACACCCATGTTTTAGAATAATCACCAGACCACATTCCAATATCACAATTCAGGGCTCCATTTTCTAAAGGTGGACATGAACAAATTTGATGGGTGGAATCCTTCCGGGTGGGTTACCCAAATGGAATACTATTTCTCTCTTCATGGAATTATTGATGACCTACACAAACTACATGTGGGGGTCTTATATTTGTATGTTGAACGTTGGTAGTGGTGGCAATGGTATAGGAAGGGTTATAAAGTATACAATGCATGGACCCAATTTGTACAAACACTTTCTACTTGTTTTGAGCGTGACACTCCCCATTTGGGATGCCTAACAAAATTACACCAAACATGTACAATTATGGAATATATCATAACATTTGAGCAATTGGTTATCTGCACAAAGGGTCAATCTAATTTATTTTTTAAAGAATGTTTTTTTAGTGGTCTCAAGGATGCAATTGAAGCACATGTCATGATGCAACACCCACAAATACGGTTGGAAGCTTGTGATAGAACGAAAGAAGCTAAGATAGTGATCTATGAACAACTCAAGAGACCTTTATTCAACACTTTCCCTAATCCCCCAATGTCAACTACTCCCAGTCCCTCTAGCTCATAGTAGGTCTGCATCCACAAGTTATCTCCAAAAGAGATGGAAAAATGTCAATGCCTCCATCTTTGATATAATTGTGATGAATGATATTTCAAAGGGCACAAATGTAAAGATTATAAATTATTTCAAATGGATGTGTCTCCACATAACTACTTAGAGGACATTCTAGTGGACACTACACCTGAACAAGCTTTGGAAGACACCACCCCCTCCATGGAAGAGGAAGCCCCCTTGCAGGTTCCTCTCGAGGAACCCAAAATTTCTCTCCATTCCCTCTATAGTTTCTTGATGCCAAAAACCTTGAAATTAATTGGCTACATCAAGCACATCAAAGTGATTGAGTTGATTGAAAACAATAGTACACACAATTTTGTCCATATGAGAGTGGCACAAGACACCCATTGTTATTTACACCCCATCTCTAATTTTCAAATTATGATTGCTAATGGTGGTACGAGGAAATGTGGGGGTAGATGTGAAACTTTAAAACTACAAATGGGGGAGTATCATCTCAATACTCACATGTTTTCCATTGAAACAGGTGGTTGTGATATAGTTATTAGGGCAGAATGGCTATGAACTTTGGAACCAGTCACCATGGATTTCAAGGAATTATACATGTGCTTCACATAGGAACGGAAGAAACATACCCTCAAGGGGATTACCTCTACTTCCCCTGAGATTATAACCTCTCTGTTAGTATATTTAGACACTTAGGAGTTAGTTAAGATCAACTTGGTCTACTGTGTTGTTAGGTTAAAGTGTTTTTCTTAGTGTGTTGTATGCATTTGTAGTTAGGTAATTCGATGGTTGCAATATGTTCCTGACATAAGTGATCTAACACCTCATATTCTCCTCGATCTTAACGACTACATTGATTTGTGGCTTAACACCTAATTGGTCCATGATCTCTATTTAAAGAGCATGGAGGGTAATTTTACAATGATCAATTGTGAGAAACTCTCTTGTAAATCTCTTTGTAATATTTTCTTTTGCATCAATAATTGCTCCAAGTGGCCACATTGGTTGGAGTCATCGATGTTTCCCCCCAAGGGTTTTACCATGTAAAAACATCAGTGTGTTGATATTTGATATGGTTGTGTGGGTGGTTACTCAAGGTGTTCATCCTCTATTGGAATACCTGTGTTGTCAAACATGGTATCAAAACGCATTTGAAGACCCACTCCCATTGTAGATCGAGATCTTGAAGTTGTGTTGTTGCATCTTTGGTTTCTGCAATTTTTGTACATTTATAAGCTAAGAGGACCATTGCATTTCTTCAGTAGAACTCATTTAAGTTAGGAGCGCTTTTCGTTTCACTTGAAAAGGTTTATGTTTTTCTGAGATACCACCATTTCAGTCAAATCCAGAGCGAAATATTTTGTGTATGTGAATGCATGAAAATAAGTTTTTATTGAGCACACACTCCAAGGATGACGACAACAACAACAACCCCAATCCTCTTTCTTAAGACTATAATGTGTTTTGCACTAGCTCACTTGATTGAAAGTTACTTTACTTAGTAAGAGGTATTGAGTTCAAGTCACTTTTTGTTACTTTTTTTTTTTTAAAGTTCATGCATTGTAAATTGCATTTCACTTAATTATAAAAGTGAATTACTATTAAATAACTTTAATATTTTATTTTAAGTTATTTTTTGCATGACACTTTCATTTACAAAGTAACTACATTATAAAAGTGATTCTCGCTTATTCTATAAAAATGGGTCACTTCATAAGTAACTTATTTAAAAGTGAGCTTATAGGCACATCTAGCAGGAGCATCACCACGTAGACCAACTTCTACTTGCCACGTGGCTCTTTGGTTATCATTTATGTTTTTTTTTCAAAAGAGCATAATTTTCACATCCGAAGCCCGTTTTAAGTGCTATTTTTTTAAATAGCCTATTTTTTTGAGAAGTTTCCATCTAGACCATTAGTTTTAGCCTTTAAATCCATATTCTTTGCATATGTATTATGGCTTCTCCCAATTAAATTTTTCTTACCAATACCAACTACTTCTCATGGAAATCCCATATGGAGGATGTATTAAGAAGTAAAGAATTGTACTAATGATGAAAAGAAAGTCAAATGGACTAATAAGAGTGATGAAGCACATGGACTAATCATAATTTCCATGTCTCCCGATTTAAGGTTTCACCTTCAAGGAATTGATGTCCCAGATAAATCTTAGGAAAAGATTGAAGTTGTGTTTGGTAAACACAATAATATTCGAGCCCACCAGATAGAAAATCAATTAATGACTTTAAGTCCCAATGGTTTTCCTTGCATTGAAGATTATTTATCTAAGTTCAAAACACTTAGAATTTTATGTATAGACTACAAAATAGATCTAAAGGAAGAATGCATCTATATTGTTCTTTCTAAGCTTGGTAGTGCATATTCTGTGTTTGTATCTACCTTTTATGCCACCAGAGAAGCTCCATGGAGTGCTTACCAAAATCCCTCTCTTGAGTCTTTTTGTGATGCTTTGATTAGAGAGAAAGATAAACTTGTGCAACTTGGAGTGATCAACACTACAGGTACCTCCAAAAAATTCTTAGTGGCTTGGAAAAAAGATAAATCCAAGAATCCAAAGAAGCATCATCCTAGCCACAACAACAAGAAAAATAAGGGTCCCAAACCCTCTCCATTGAATTTTTCTCCCAATGGTGACAAAGGTGCAAAATCCAAAAGTAAGAAGACTGGTGACATACATTGCAACTTTTATGGAAAAGATGGTCATGTGGAGTCTAAATGTTTTAAAAATATGGAATCCTTAAAAGTAGCGATGAAGAAGCACAACATCGGTATTGATTCTTCTTCCTTTTCTTCTTCTCCTAATGAGCATGCACTTTCTACTTATGGTTTCTCCTTCAATGCAACTTTTGCTTCTTCTTATGATGAGTGGCTTATTGATTTTTGATCATCCTATCATATGGATAACGATAACGCCATATTTTTTTCTCTAAATGAATGTAACACCAATAAAATATTTGTTGGTGATGATAGATCTCTTAGTGTTGTAGGGTATAGAACAGTCCAGGTAGAAAATGGTCATTTCAATGATGTATTATGTGTTCCAAGTCTTTCCTGCAACCATCTATTAGTATATCAAATCACTCATTCAAGTGAAGGTAAAACCATAGAGTTTTCACCTCACCAAGTTGTAATTAAGGATTTAAAAAATCCTAAGCATGTCCTTGCAACTGGAATAGTTGATGATATTACCAGGTTGTACAAGTTTGACAACTTTGGGTCATAATATTTTCCATCAATTTTTATTGCTCATAACGATGACTTGAGCAAACTTTGGCATGGGCGGTTTGGTCATTTAAACTGTCGCTCATTGCAGTGATCCGAATCGAATCCGACAAGAATAATTGACTATCGACACAAGCTCTAAGATGATCAACACAAGCAAAGTTTAAGGCTATGGATGAAGAAGGATATCGACTTGTTGGCATGAAGGGCCCCATTTCATCCCGATTGATGTCTATTCTATATGTAACATATGTAAATTCAGGCAATATATTGTTGTACGTAAAGAAATAATGAGGATTTCCTGAGACCTTTTCCACATGGGAGAAAAGACAAATAAACAAAGAAAAGAAGAAAAAATGGACCGGAGAGAAGCTAAAGCATTGGGAATGCATGACCTTCCAACTATCCTCCCAGTACTAAGTCCTCTATATAATGTTTCCCCATAATGAGAAAATGGTTCTTTGGTTGTGAATGATGTAAGGAGGTTGCCCAGATGTCATTGAGGAGAATAGAAATGAACCAAAGAGCCTGTAAATTCCCATTGTTGAATAATAAATAGCCTTGTTGAAGCCAAAAGAATGTTGGTTTTCTTGTTTGGGTTTCCAGGGTAAATTTTGAGTTTGTGTGTGTTTGTCACATTTGAATTTGTTATTTATGGGTGGAATTGTCTGCATTGTAACTTAATGAATGGCAAATGTTGTGCACTATAACTTAATGGTTGTTTGTGTATTGTTTAACAAATATAACTTTGTGCCAATTAATGTTTGAGCTCATTTTATATATGGTCCCCATGGGTTAGTAAGCTAGACTAACAACTCTTTAATCATATTCATACATTGATTATGAAGTTGGAAATCGATGGCCCTCTTTTCCTAGCTATTACCATGTGTTTAGAAGTTTCTAATTACGTTCTAAGAGTCGTTGGAAACATTCTAGACTTTGTTGGGGCATTTTCCCTTATAGACAGATTACATTTAGAAATATGGGGTTGTCTAGGCATTTATTGTTAATGTTTATGCCATTATTATAGTTCTTTTCATTTCATAAGATAAGAACATAATAAGAACAAGATCACTGAGAAATACACATCCACAAGAGACACAACATTTATCCTGGGAAACCCTCTAGGGGAAGAAAACCCAACAAAACTTCCTTATCATAAATAGCTTATACAATGTTCAAGAGATAACTCAACCAATACAAAAAAAGTCCTCCTCAAGAGATGTGCCACCCTTCTTCTCCTCTCTCCAACTTGGAATTGCAGCTTGCCTCATAAGAGAATGAGCAAGTGAAGTGTGTGTTAGAAGTGAGGTGCTAGCCTCTTATTTATATCAATCTGGCACGTGTGAAGAGTCACCATTTGGCAGGGCCGACCTCTCACTCTGGGTGGGTAAACCCACCTTTAATTAATTCTGGCCCTTTCATTATAACTGCTGGGGCCGACTTCTTATTCTGCACTTTTTAATTGTCCGATGACTAATCCGCAAAAGGGGATTTGGTCCTTATACAATTACCGACTTGATTAATCCTCAATGGGGATTAATCTAATAACAATAATATTAATAATGACATGATTAATCCTCAATGGGGATTTAATCCAATAATAATAATAACATGATTAATCCACAATGGGGATTTAATCCAATAACAAAA
>JASDQU010173906.1:0-19603 GCA_032191745.1 Picea mariana | reverse complement strand
GAATTAGTATTGAGTACTTCTTACCATTTTCAACCATAACATGTAAACATTAAGTTATCAACAAATTATCACATATGATTGCATTCAATATATCATCAACATATAACCATAGATACACAATACACACAATTTTTACGTGGAAACCCAAATGGGAGAAAACCATAGAATGTGTTTTAATACATATATTGAATATCACATCCACAAGAATCACCAACTTCCAAAATTCTCCAGCACCAACTGGAAGGAGGAACCAACCCACTATTTACAAGCTCCAACTTGAAGGAATCTCCAACTCCCTATATTCTCCAGCACCAACTAGAAGGAGGCTCCAACCCCCTAGTTTACAAGCTCCAACCTGAAGGAAGATCCAACTCCCTAGATTCTCCAACACCAATTGGAATGAGGCTCCAACCCCTCTAGTTTATAGGATCCAACCTGAAGGAAGCTCCAACTCCTTGATTTACCAATACCAATTGGAAGGAGGATCCAACCCCATTTTTTATAGGCTCCAACCTGAAGGAATCTATGGCTCCCTTTATTCTCTAACACCAACTAGAAGGAGGCTACAATCCCCTTTCCTTGCCCCTTCTTTCCTCCCTGAAATATAAAAGGAGACTCAACCTATCACTGCCACTGTCACAGTGACTGATACCGATACATCATCATCAACCTGGAACTATTACTATCATTGATAATGATACACCATCATCATCAAAACTGGATACACCATCACTGATACATCATCATCAATTTCAAAAACTAGATCCACCACAATTGATGTATCATCATCATCAAAACTGGATACACCATAATTGATACATAAACATCATCAAAAATAGATCCACCACAAATTATACATCAAAATCATCAACCCGGCTCCACTTAGATAATGGTTCCACATAAAGAGCCTATGTCCACATGGGTCCACATATAAACCGTAACATCACTTCTTAAATCAACATACGAAGTTGCTCAGAACTATACCTCAAATTTGCAAACTTGTAAGATTCACCAAAAGAACAATTTTTCATTTGTGATTCTAAAAATTGGACCTCAGATATCGGGGGGGGCGGGGGCAGTGGTGAATTAGTATTGAGTACTTCTTACCATTTTCAACCATAACATGTAAACATTAAGTTATCAAAAAATTATCACATATGATTGCATTCAATATATCATCAACATATAACCACAGATACACAATACACACAATTTTTACGTGGAAAACCAAATGGGAGAAAACCATAGAATGTGTTTTAATACATATATTGAATATCACATCCACAAGAATCACCAACTTCCAAACTTCTCCAGCACCAACTGGAAGGAGGAACCAACCCACTATTTACAAGCTCCAACTTGAAGGAATCTCCAACTCCCTATATTCTCCAGCACCAACTAGAAGGAGGCTCCAACCCCCTAGTTTACAAGCTCCAACCTGAAGGAAGATCCAACTCCCTATATTCTCCAACACCAATTGGAATGAGGCTCCAACCCCTCTAGTTTACAGGATCCAACCTGAAGGAAGCTCCAACTCCTTGATTTACCAACACCAATTGGAAGGAGGATCCAACCCCATTTTTTATAGGCTCCAACCTGAAGGAATCTATGGCTCCCTTTATTCTCTAACACCAACTAGAAGGAGGCTACAATCCCCTTTCCTTGCCCCTTCCTTCCTCCCTGAAATATAAAAGGAGACTCAACCTGTCACTGCCACTGTCACAGTGACTGATACCGATACATCATCATCAACCTGGAGCTATTACTATCATTGATAATGATACACCATCATCATCAAAACTGGATACACCATCACTGATACATCATCATCATCTTCAAAAACTAGATCCACCACAATTGATATATCATCATCATCAAAACTGGATACACCATAATTGATACATAAACATCATCAAAAATAGATCCACCACAAATTATACATCAAAATCATCAACCCGGCTCCACTTAGATAATGTTTCCACATAAAGAGCCTATGTCCACATGGGTCCACATATAAACCCTAACATCACTTCTTAAATCAACATACGAAGTTGCTCAGAACTATACCTCAAATCTGTAAACTTGTAAGATTCACCAAAAGAACAATTTTTCATTTGTGATTCTAAAAATTGGACCTCGGATATCAGGATTTGTCCTCCTTCTAATGCAACAAGTGGAATTCAATTTGGACCTACCAAGCTTCAGATATAATTGTTTTATCTCGAACAACTGTTTGGGACTAGTTTTTTGGATTAGTCACAAACTCTAACTTTCAACAAGTATAACTCCATACTTGTAATGAATAAATGTATGGAAATTTTACCTAATATTCTTTGATATATTATATAAAATTCCTCCACATTTCTCTCCTTGAATCGTCCCTAAAAAATAGTGATAGTGAAAATGGAAGACCTTCCTGAATTCTGGCCTATTCTAGAGAGCGAACTTGTACAACATGCCACACGCTCAATATTTGATATATGATTCTAAAACTCACAAAAAAAATACTAAGGACTATATTCTTACTAATGAAATTGGTCTCACATAATTTGGATCCTCTATGAATATTTTTTTATTCTTTTACTCTGAACACCTGGTTGAGACTAGTTATAGGACTAGTCAAAACCCATATCTTCCACAGAGTGTATATCCAAAATTAAAACTACCTAGAAGCTAAAATTCCTACCAAATGTAAATTGATATGTATTATAAATATCCTCCAATATTCACTATCTGAATTATTCTAGAAAAAACATTATATCGAAAATGGTAATTTTTCCTTTAAAAAACATACCTTAGAACACATCATTACACGACTTAATATTCCCTTGGCATTCCTCCCTTCTTCACTTCATATTCCATCTAAAAATCACTGCCAATATTGTGATAAGAGATCACAAGATTGAAAGATGAAAATAAGAGGTTTTTAATGTGTATTTATACCCTTCCAAGCACCTTCTTTACTTGACCCTTAACTGACTTGTAACTTCTTGTTTGCAACAACTTTTTCTCTTTTACTTTACTTTAGGGCCAAATTATAAATTATTGACCTTAGATCTGGGGCTTCTTGACCATACTTCAGGGCTTCATATTTAAGAGGGGATAACTCTTCAACCATGAGGAACCATGTGGCGTGCCACCTACCATTGGAGACGGCTTGACAAGGACTATCAACCAAAGGATGTTTTTCACGCATTTGCAATGTCCTTCATACTCTTTTTATTTTATCAACTTTAGGATTCATGACCACACCTTTGGGGATTCTTAACCACTTAACCAATTAACCATATTTCTAAGTCTTCTTGTAGACTTCTTCAAAGCTTCTTCTTGCGAGGTCCATGCTTAAAGCTACGCCATAAGGGGACAACTTTGGAGACTTCTTCAAATACACCCATCACTTTTATAGGATTCAAGACTTCTTCTAGGGTTGAAATCAATGACAACCAATTTTCCAATAACATCCCCCTTTGGAATTGATGGCAACACTCATACTCCACCTGTGATCATTGTCCCCCTTATCTTCATGCTTCTGATCTTTCTCTCCCCCATTTGACATCAATGGAAAAGGGTAACTCCCCCTGGAACTTTCTCTCTCACTGTATTATTTGCAAAATGTCATGTAGATGAAAATGGGGTTCCTTTTATATGATTCATTTCATCTCTTCCAAGACTTATTTTCCATTGTTACATATTGGTGTAATACATTGATGTATATTAAAAGCGTTCATGTCAAAGTTCCTTCATCACTTGAATTCAAATATTCGTAGCTTGTCATGTCTTCACTAAGATGATATCAGTGACATAGTCATTTAGAAATATCCCCCTCACATTTTCTCTCCATCTATCTTGCAGTGCCTCTCATGGCTCCCCTTCCTGTAACTATCTAGTTCCACTTGTCAATATGCTTATTTTTTGAACATTCCTCTAGATGATAATGACAACAAGTCTTTTTTCAATTCCTATTGAGTTCATGATTTCATCCAATTTCATGTATCTTATCTGGTTCATGTCAAATATTATCTTCTATACCTACGAAATATATCATTAATTCATCGTTTTCCATATGTCACAAAATTGTCCATGAATTTTCTACTCAAATGCACACAATGTTAACCCATCTGTCACTTCCCTATTCTAAGAGATTCTTCAAATTTGTTGCAACTGATCACGACATATTACTACTTTTGTATAATAATGAATCTCTTCCTCAAACATATGCCAATGATATTCCTCATAACTGCCAATTGACCTATTCATACCCGCATGGCGAATTGTTCTGAAACCTGCTCCTTAATCAACCAATATGTCATGAGACATTATGTATTTCTTCCATCATACCATTCAAAATATGCCTTCCTAAAATCTACAAATACTTCAGACTGCCTGGAAGATAGTTCTGTAATTTGTAATAGTTTTTGTTTAGACTCCCCCTCTTCAACATTCACATTACTGGGAGTCTCCAGGCCAGATGAATTAGAACAATATATAAGCCTTCTCTGTTGCAGGATCATCATTCTAAATTCTGACATATTCCTCTTTACCTATAGATTCATCATGATCTCGCACATATACAAATCCCGTGAGTATGATCTCTGAGAGTTCTTCATTCACATGTTCTTCTTGTTTTTTCTTTCTTCTGCAAACTTTATTGTATATGATATCAGTGTTTTCCTTCAAGGAAGAATCCATCATGCTTCTACAATCACAAGCTATATGTCCATAGTTGTGTCATTTGTAACATTCAATATTGTAAGGGGCCACATAAACATTTATTGCTTTAACATTTCTTCCATATGATCTGCAATCTACATCTTTATGTCCAAAGTTATTACAAGTAAAACAATAACCAGGAAATAAACTTTGATACTTGGAAGCCAATGATCCTCTTTGTGATGTAGTCCTTCTGAATTGATGCCTTAGCTGCTCACGATCTTTTATTTTGTTGTTTCCTTCATGGTGAATGAAGCTTCTTTGATTCTTGGATATAGACGGTCTTCTTGGAATATACCTCTTATGCATTCATCCTTCTTTGAATCTTGTGGACCATGATTCCTTCCTTTGAGAATGTTTGCATAGTTCTTAGCCTTCTCTTCATTCTTATTTTCCGGAGACCTGGAACACTTCTCTTCAACTTTCATTGCTGGTTGTGTGGAGCTTCCTCTCTTTTTGACGCTCTTGCTGGGATTGGAATTTGCATCTTCATTGCATGAGGCCTCACCAATGTATCCAAGACTCGCTTTATTGAAGGGTGACCTTTGACAACCGAGGATATATTCTAGCACTTGAGAGCTCTTCAAGTTCTTGTTGAGATTGTTAACTTCAACCCTTAATGTGATGGCTTCTTCTTCAAGTTTCTCACAATATTTTTCTTTCTTCATCATCTGGATATTCACTAATTCTTTCGTTCTCTTTACTTATTCAAGTTGGGTTTTCAAGGAGATGATTTCTTCTTCAAGTATATTTTCTTGTTGACTAAATTGTGCTTCAAGCTTGTTTAATTCCTTAGATATTTCCTTGAGATGATTTTTCAAAATATCTTTTCTCTTTTTTTCTTCCTTTACCTTGATTCTTAAGCGAGCAACTTCTTCATAATTTTTGTTGGGATTTTGAGAACTTTCCTTTAGCTTGATCAATTCTTCCTTGAGTGAATTGTTTTTATTCCTTTTCTCTTTTTAGCTCACTTAAGGCACTGATGAGTTCTGCCTCAAGATCTAATTATCCTTCTCCATCACTTTCAAAGGTTTCTTTATGATTTTCCATTTCCATAAAGAGCACTCTTTCTAAGTCACTATCACTATCACTATCCTCATTAGATGAAGTACCATCTTCTTTTGAGTAGAAGCTTTTCTTGAATACTTTTATTTTATTTTCTTTCTTGTTTCCCTTTTGATATTTCTTTTATTTCTTGGGAACTTATTCTTCATTATTATCTAATTTCTTAGCATAAGGACACTTAGACCAATTTTTCCACAATCAAAACACATTAAAAGGGAAGCTTACCTTTGTACTTTCTAGTTCCTCTCTTCAACTTCCATATGAAGTTGGTTATTTATTCATCTTCATTTGAATCATTGCTACAATTGAAATTTGACTTTGACTTCTTCTTATTCTTTATTGTCTTCTTGGATGCTTTGAAAGTTGATTCCTTCTTGGAAGGATTTCCCTTCTCTATTCTCATTTCATAAGTTGTAAGTATTCCATGCAACTCGTCCATGCTCAATGTAGCAAGATCTTCTCTTACTTATAGAGCTGAAATATTAGGATCAAATCTCATTGGAAGAGACCTTAGTACTTTTTGAACAATTATCGGTTCTTTCATTTCTTCTCATAAACCTTTAATAGTGTTCATTATTTCATCAACTTGTTCCTTGTTTCATGTGTGTGAATGGTTGTGTAAGGGTTTTTCACTTCAACTGTAGAGTGAAAGTGACTAAAAAGAATACTTGYARTGAATTKTTTTTTTGAATGTAAATGGAAAAGAGAGGACGAAAATGAATTCCTCTTAGAAAAGGACCAAAAAGAATAGMAAAAGAAAAGGTAAATGTTGAAGATGATGTGGAAATGTTGTGTACTTTTCTAGAAATATAGGACACTATGGAGAATACATAATGAAGAGAGGATGCACAAAATTGAATGAAGAAAGTGAAGATGAGAGGGAACAAGAGGCTACATAAGTTGTTGAAGAAGCCACACTTTTACTAAAGGAAAGAGAAATTTGAGAAATTACTTGAAGTTGGGAAGAAGACCAAGGCTAAACACACTTGTTTATTCTAGAATCCTAATCTAGAGGAACTACTTGATTGGATTGGATAAATGCATACATTTTTTAATTTAAAATAAATGAAATTGAATACCTGATCCAGGAGGATCCAAAACACTCAAAGAGATCCAGGAAAATCCAAAAATTCTCAAAATTTCATTGTCTTAAATGTTCTCGAAAACAACTTCATTGCATAGAGCTCGGTGAGAGATTTCCAACGGTGCAAGAATCCCTCAAACAGAGTTTCATATGAGAAAGATATGGCCAATCAATTTTTTGGTCAAACAGGTAAAAAGTGAAAGAAGAGGTGAAACGTGGTACCAATAAAAGGGTGACAGGTGGCACATTCGTACAGGTCTGTACAATGTTGATGTGGCAACACCACAAGGTGACACATGAAAGATTGCACATTTGACTGAGAAGGAAACATGGTGACCATACATTCCAGGTGGAACAATTGTCATTTGACACATGGAATAGGTGGACCAATGAGAGACTGGCATGTGGTAGTCTCCCATTGGCCTTATATGGCTTGGTTTTACCAAAACTTTCATGGGTCGACTGGAGTCGAACCCCCAAACTCTCACTGCACAGACCAATTCTTTACCATTACACCACCATCGTGTCACTTAACCACTAATGGAATGAAATATATTTGAAGTTGGTTGAAGGTTTAGCCAGTGGGAAAAGGGCCAAGGGATAAATCGCTAGCCACGGTTTGTTTGAATCCCATGTAACCATACCATATATTCGTGCGAGGGGTTTTTAATATTATAACTATATTACCATATAGTTTCAAACAAAACACTGTAATATATGGCATGGTCGACGGGGTTTGACCCTGCGGCCTGCCATATAACATTCCAATGTTTTAACCACCATGCCAAAAGCACCCTTTGTTATGGAGATTCTAATGTTAATACATATAAGTTTATGGAATGTTCGTGTTGGGTTGTTATATTATTTGAAGTGAAAGTCTAGTTGAGTTGGATTGACTGAAAGTCGAAGTTGAAGGAATCAACAACAAGTCAAAGGTCGAGGTAATTTTACCGGGTAAATTTAATGTCGAAGACATCGATATAAAGTCAAAGAGGTCAAAAGGCGAGCATGTGGCAACCAAATTAATGTCGATTGGTAATCGAACTTGGTAGTCGACTATAACTGAATCCTGATATTCACGAGATTTGTAGCCAGTGATATGTGTGGATGTGTAACCATATTTGGGTTCCTTTTATTTAGTTTTTTTCCTACTGTAAAGCCTATAAAGAAGGCGTGTTGTAATGCTGTAAAAAATCTAATCGCTAATCATAATTTAGAGGTTGTTGGTCATGCATATGTAAGTCGAATTAGCCATAGGGTTATTCTTGTGTAAAACAATAAGGTATGATGTCGATTGTGTCCTAGGTGTGGAGAAAGGCTAGGCATGTAACCTTTTATTATGAATGAATAATACAACAAGAGAGAAGGACGCTCAAGAAATGTTGGTTTTCCGGTTTGGATTTCCAAGGTAAATCTTTGTGTACTATGTGTTTTCTTTGTCATTTACTTTCTTGTTTAAATCTGTATTCCTCTCTTCTTCTAAGTTTAGTGTGGAAGTGTTCCTCATTTCTTAACATGTGGTATCAAAGATTGGTTTAAAAACCTTAGATCTGAGTTAAACCCTAGGTTTAGTAAGAGTCGTAAGTCATAAATCTTTAAAGATTATGTTAAATAATGGCGAGGAACTCGAGAATAGAGATAGAAAAATTCAATGGCCATAATTTTGATCTTTTGAAGATTAAAATTGAATATATCCTTGTAGATCGAGAATAATGGGTAGAAATATTCCCAGGTACCATTCCGACAAGTATTCTAATGGAAGAATGGGAGAAACTTGAGAGAAGAGAAAGGAGTACGATTCAAATTTGTCTTTCATATTCAGTACCGATGAATGACGCAGGTAAATATTTGGCCAAGAAATTGTGGGACAAGTTGGGAAGCTTGTACTAGTAAATAATTTGTTTCTCATAAATAAACTCTATCTTCTAAGGATGAGTGAGTGTAGTTTGGTGAATGAACATTTAAATGAGTTTAATACCATTACAAGCTAATTATCTTATGTGGATATTAAAATCACTTAGTAGGAGAAATTTGTTAGCCTGGTATGTTCTTTGACAAACTATTGGGATAGATTAGTTATGGTTATAGGGAATAATACAACCACATTAGCGATAGAAGATGTAGTTTCACATCTACTATTAGAGGAAATGAGAAATAAGAACATGGAAGGATCAACCAAAGATGCATTAGTGGTGAGAGGTTGATCGGTTGATAGAGATAAAGGAAAATTGTCTGATAGAAAGTTTAATTCGAAGGGTAGATCTAAATCCCATTTTTTAGTTGATGAGATCAAGATGCTAGAAATGCAATAAAGATGGGAATTACAAAAGGGATTGCAATTCGAAGGAAATGTAAGTAAGTACATGATCCGACGAGAAGCAATCAACTGAGAGAAAGATGACTCTAGAGAAGGGAGGTGATGTGTACCTAGTATGGAATAGTACACAGTCGGATCAAGATGTTTGGTTGATCAAGTAAGGAGCATCCTATCATATGACACCACATAGAGAATGGTTCTGCGAATATGAAAAATATGAAGGAGGATATGCGTTCTTAGGGGACGAATAGACAGTCAAAATTGTTGGACGAGGAAGAGTTCAATTGATATTGCAGGATGGGAGGAGGAGAACCCTTACAAGTGTGCTACACATTCTGGGTTTGGAAAGAAACTTGATATCTCTCAGCAAATTGAGTGATGTAGGGTTGCACATGACTCTATTTCAGAAGGATTTGTGTAAGATGGTAAGAGGTGTGATGGTCTTAATGAAAGGAGTTTGGATTGGAACCCTATACAAGTTATTAGGGAGTGTCGACTTGACTAGATGCAACAACATCATTTTTCTTGACGTCGAATCGACTCGACTTGACTTGGACTGAGTCAATTCAAATTGACTCAAGAAGTCATCATAAATTCGATCCGACCATGCTATGGCATGAGAGGATGGGACATATTGGAGAAAAAGTACTTCGATCTATGCATAACAAAGGTATGGTTGAAGATTTTCCTGAATGTAAATTAGAAGTTTAATTGTGTGAACATTGTATATATGGAAAACAAAGTCGGGTGAGTTTCCCATCTGGAGTGACAAGGGAAAAGGGGATTCTAGAGTTGGTTCATAGTGATGTGTTTGGATCTATTTCAATGCCTTCACTTGGTGGATCCCTGTATTATGTCTCCTTCATAGATTATTTTTCCAAGAAGATATGGATATATTTCTTAAGATAGAAATCAAAGGTTTTTGAGAAATTCAAAGAGTTTAAATATCTTGTAGAAAACCAGACAGATAAGAAGATTAAGGTGATGAGAACTGGCAATGGTGGTGAATTATGTGGAAAAGGATTTGATTAGTTATGCAAGTACTGTGGCATAACACGAAAAAATACCACACCATATACCCCACAGTAAAATGGAGTTGTTGAGAGAATGAACAAAACATTGATGTACAAGGCAAGGAGCATGCTCAGTGGTGTTGTGCTCGCACAAGAATTATGGGCGGAGGTAGACGACACTAAAAAATATCTAGTGAATGTGTCTCCTTCGGCGATGTTATTCGACATGACTCCACATGAGGTATGGTATGGTAAGAAGCCTTTGGTTTCACATCTAAAATTATTTGGCTATGATGCATTTGTGCATGTTCCCAAGGCAAATAGGAGCAATCTGGACAAGAAGGCAGTTAATTGCATTTTCATTGGATACAAAGAAGGAATCAAAGGATATAATATTGTTGACAAACATATATGAACGCTCGTCAAGTGGAAGGGAGAGTTTGGTCCGAGGTTGTTTAAGTTAACCTAAGTCGTTTGGGGTAACTCACCCTTATGGGTTTAACGACTATGTTAGCCGACAAAGGGAACTAGTCTAAGATACGAAAGAAAAATAACTAATTATTCATTAATAAATACCTACTATATACATCTATTGTTTACACATTTTATATACAAAATAAACAGGCACAAGATTTGCGAGAAACCTTGTAAAACTAAGATTGTAAAAGAGAACCAAATCTCAAGTAGAATTATAACTTGAGGAAACTAAATATACCATACTGATTCTATTTTAAATACACTAACTAACAACTAAATCAAAACTTAACCTAATCATCAATAGGAATGTAAATCATGATAATAATTTTAAGTCTAATGAACAAAGCATTTTGACTAATTCATAAGAATTATGATTCACATTCATTAAATTAAATTAAAGAAACAAAATTACTAACCTATCCAAGCCTGGAGCGAAAAACATCAACTGGTTGTGTCTTCCTGTGTGAAATATCTTCCAACAATTTCTCTGCTGATTAAAAACTATGGAAAATAGTTGTGGAATTGAAAAATACAAAACATCTGAAGAAACTAATCCTGACATGGTATTGAGGTTTTAATGCAGGTACAGAAAGAACAACTAATAAGATATGATTACTTATGAAGAAATATAATTATTCTGCTCGAAGGAAAACAATCACATTGACAATATAAATCATTGTATGAATATATCATACAAGTAAACTTGATATGCTATAACATATGTGATAAACTGATTTACATCATAAATAACTTTAATTATTGGAACAATAAACCTTAAAATTTAAAATTAAACTAAGTGAATATAAATGCTAGTGATATATGTTGGGTATGTGTTATATTTTTTGGACTAGTAGTAGTGTCTGCATTGCGCCAGGCGCGCAGGGGGGTTTACCGATTGTTTTCTATTTTCGGTTAAGGAATTAGGGTTGTTGACTAATCCAAGTCATTGGGTTAGGGTTTTGGTTGTCGTTGGCGCCTATATGTATATTGTATTTTAAACAATGTATCACTATGAATGAATATAGAATATGTTGGTTTTCCCAGTTTGGGTTTCTAGGGGAAAAATCTCTATGTAATGTTTGTATTTCTCATTGTATCTTTTTTGTTCTTGTACTGAAAATCTGTTTGTAGTAAATATTGTACAAGGTTAAAATCTACAATATCAATGCATGGATAAACTAGGCAAAAGTTGAGTTTAACAACACCATATTATTGAAAAAAGAAAATGAAACATATCATTCCATGAAATATTTTATATTGAAAACATAACAAAATTCTCTCACGGGAATAAAACCTGAGGCAATCTTTAACAACACGTTCTTCTAATATCGACTTGTCCATTATCCCAAAATTTTCACCATGTTTTTCACTCAAAAAACAAACGAGTATTTAAACAAAATGGGGATTGACTCTCATATCCGCATGATAGAGGTAAATATTTTTAAAAATAGAGAAGTTTGAATATCAAATCCTAATCTAAGTTTACAATAAAAACATTTGTAACAACTTATACAAAGTTTGTTGTGACGACCAAAAATATCACCAACTATTTTGAACTTGGTTCTATTACAAATTAAAACTAACAAAACACTCCACGATTTCTAACGGCCTGATAACGTAGATGGCATCCTTTTGTTCATTTAGAGACCTGAAATAAAAATAAAATTTATTTAGAAATCATATCAAACTTATTTAAGACTACCTACAGAATCTATGATTATGTAGCTAGTCTAAAAACAATCATAATAAAAACCAACTAGTATCAAAACAAAACAAATTCAATTGAAATTAAGCCAAAAATCTCGTTACCCAAATTAAGCATTTGAAACTGAATATGTGTGCATTTTTTACGAGGAAAATCTCTCTATGGCTAGGAGTAAACCACAACAGACAAAAATGACTGCAAAAATCAACTCTAATTTCAAGTATGCTATATAAACAAATATGATATCAAGACAAGATAAAATTCCTACCTAGTCCAGGCGTTCGATGAAGTCCATCGTTGAGCACTTGACCCAAACCAATATACCTGCAACTAGTCCTCAACAACCAAGAAACACAGGCATATGGTGATAATATATAATTTTAGCACATTCAATAACACAATCCATCAATATTCATAACAAATACGCCCATGGAATAACAATTCAAATATTAGCAAGATATTAATTGGACAAGAAAAGAGTATTTCTATTAAGATGTAATCAACATAAGTGAATGAGTTACAAAATTCCATGTCAGCGTGGTTCGGAACCGAGAAACTAAGTTCCTTCCAGCTAGGCCTCCACCACTTCAATCCTCCACCAAAGGCAAGCTCATATAAGAGAGATAATGAGGTTCTCAATCAATAAGGGAAGAGATTGGGGGTTGAACAATATTTTCAAACTTAAAGGACAAAGGGATGCAGACTCAATGTGAAGTGAATAATTTCTCCAGAGTAACTTTGCTCTCAAAGTTGAATTCTTATCATGTTTTCCATAGCTCGGATTTGGCCCATTTGTAGCCTTCAAGTAGAACTAAAGGGTCGAGTCATAACATTTCGAGTATATGGAAGGCCAAGGATCATAGATCTCGTGACATGACAAGGAAAACCGACACCATTTTTCTAATTTTGGGCACAAATCCTGATGTACGTGGGTTGTAGTGGTGTAACCTGCGTATACACATGTTGTAATATAGGCAGGGCACATATATGTGGAAAAATATTGTTTTTAGCTCTGGGATTTGAAAAAAGGGACTTCAAGTTTGCATAGGGAAATGGAAAAAGGCCCTCTGTGCAAGTTTTCCTAGGGTGAGGAAAATATTACTATAACAGCAGTTCTAATCCAATAGTGATATTTACATTCGTGGATTTCTTAATGATAATATCCCTAGAATTTATGTGCTTTTTACTTGCCCGAGACATGCTTCGTTGTGTTTCATTCTTTAATTTCTGGTTATCCCTTTCTAGTTCTCTATTTTGTCTTGTTACCTGGTTGATGCGCATTTGTAAATATGGGACATCTGTGTAATACCTTTGAGCCCATGCTAGGCAGTCATGAAAACACTCAAGTTCCAAATTTGGGATCGATTGTTTTCGATTTGTGTCCGAGGGCTTCTCTTGAACAATTTTGGCTTTTAAATCAACTTGAATGCTTGAGAACCCTTCACAATTTTGAAGAAAGGGAGGTAGATTTGAAACAAAGTCATATTGAGTGTGACTTTCCTCTTCACAAAATTCATTTTTGTTTTCAGAGGAATCCTCATCCTCCACTGTTATCATTCGTATTGGGTTATCCCTTTTCTTGTGTTTGTTTCTAATCATTCTGGACAAAATACAACCCGCCCTTTTATTTTTAAAATCAATTCCATATATATCCTGAAACTTTCTGGTTTGTTTACCCTGTTCCTTGGGTTTTTTATCAACCTTTGGATACATGGGATGTGTATGTTGATCAATATAATCCAACAGTTGGTTCTCTAATCTGCTGAGAATTGCTTCTAGCGATTGGTTGGATACAAACCCTTTTCTATTTCGTGTCACCCATGATATAGGAATTACGTCTACTTGACCATCGAGAGACATAAGGGAATCTTCATGGAGTTGGAATTCAATATGAATCTCCTGAGGCAGAGTCTGGGGAGAGTTGGATTCCTCAACGACCCAAGTCAAATCAATGATAGGGTTAATATGTTAGGGCAAGAATTTATTTCTTTGCTGAAATTTTTCCCAATTTTCCCCTGTGTTGGTAAGGTGATATTCCACTAAGGTATGAATGATACCATGATGAAATAGACTTGTCTCAGGTTTTTGACTCGGCTTTTGGTAAAATTTAGACATTTTTTGAAGGCTCCTATTTAGATACAAGGGTAGGTTTAAATGAAACCCTCGAAAGGTCATGATTAATCGAATGTGGTAATAGAAAACAAGGCCGTAGCATCCTTCACTTGTAAAAAATTGTTTAATTATCGACAAGAGGCTGTGCCACCTTCTATGGAAGAGTTCTATCAACATACCCTTAGTTTGTTATTTTGAACGTTTTGATGCCAAAAGAGACTGCCACGGGATATTTTTCACTTTCATGTTTTTGAACCATTTATTCCCTAACTGAGAGAGATCCATGGTCCGAGAAATAAATTCCTCATCAACTTGCAACTGAATATCCCCGACCTTAACCTTGGTACTGTTAGCACTAGAATTCACCTTCAGATTGCATTGAAGGTAAGCCCAATACCCATTAGTTTATATGTCATAGGTAATTGAGTTTTGAGTGGTCAAATGGAGAAAACTCAATAATAATAGCATTCTAACTCGGAAATCTGGACTAGCATGCACCAGCCATTGAGGTCTTGAATAAACTTCAGTCAGTAAGTTGGAGTAAGGGTGAGTAGGAGGAAGATTTAGTGAGAAAGGTGTAGAGGTCTGCTATGAACATAAGATTTTCCAGCAACCTAAGGAGGAAAAACTTAAACACAAGGTCCTCTTGGATTCAAATTTCAAGGAAGTTGAAACAAATCATAACAATACTATAATCAAACATTTATCATAATACAGTTACAACTATCCATGTGAATCCATCAAACATGAACTCTCTCAGCATCAGAGGAAAATAATATGGAGTAAGAAAGTTGACTTAGATTAATCAAAATGTCTCAAAAACAAATACATAACCAGAGAACCAGTTGTTCTCAATCAAAATATTACAATAGAAGGGATCCTAGCTCAACCATTCGACCTTTACAAAATATTAAAACTAAGTATATATACTCAAAACTGCTGCAACTACCAGGAATGTGATTAGATCATTTCCTTCAAAGCCTTCATTCGGTGCCCCCTCTGTCAAGTTGTCCAGGCCTCATTATGTCAGACATGAGACAAGCATAGTTATGTTATTTACAAGAAACATTTCCCATAAGGAAGCTTTAGATCATAAGTGTGCCTTCACGGTCGCTCTCAGCCTACTTTCCATTTATGGAGTGAGTTGAAGTTTCAACCACCAGCTCTGTGTCCATTAACTGATATCTCCTCGGGATCGAGACCAGGCCAGGTAACCAAGGGATGACTACTTGTTGCGATTAAATGCGATGCTAAATGAACATACGAACATGGGGCCATTGGTCTGATCGAGATCTGTGTCTAGGATTATTCTGCTATTTTAGGTGCATTCATTGAAGTTTACCTGTTCACCAATTCTGGGATACATAAGACCTTGCATGGAGATGGTGCCAAATTTTGTGCTTTAAGAGCCTTGGACTTGGAGCAGAGGATGAGCACCCTGTGAATTTGTCCTTGCTCCAATGTGACCTCGAGCTATGACCCAACGCCTTATCCCAAATGGTATCTCGGGATTGCAACGCAGCTTAATGCTCAGGGCACGGCCACACGCAGCTCTTGGATAGGATGTTATATGAGCACATAATTGTGGGGCCGCTCAAAGGTGGTTTGGATTTAGACAACTCTNCTTCACCATGTATCAATTTTGACTTACCATGGTTTCAATTGCGGGACCGCTCAAGAAAATTATCGCCCGAGCATGTTGCGTTCCCACAATGGATTGTGGTCATCGATATCATGATATTGGATGAGGATTTCATGATCAATGGATCAAATCTTCCCCCTCTAAATTAATGAATCATATCTTCCCTTTCAAAACAACGATCGAGATTTGATTCGTGGATCGGCCTTCGTGCCTTTCAATAGTCAAACTTTATTTTCTCCAAGAAAATTCTACTGAGCTAGGGATCTGAAGACATGTGTCTCTTGTTGATCAACGACTCGGATTCATTTCAGGCCTTCGGCCACTTCGGCAACTTTGACGATTAAATTTAACATTATTTCGAGCTCGTGATTCTTGCGATAATTTTCCATCGTTGATCTCTCCCAATGAGATCTATGGCCTACATTTAATCTTTGCTTGACCTTGATATCGGGCCTTTTCTTCGGTGCTAATATTTGAGAAACTTTGGGTTTACGAATGCCTGCACGTCGTCAATCTGATTTTCCTGATTGGATCTCCATCGTTGAAAGATAAACTTGTTTGCTTGCTTTATTCAAGTCCATAATGGACTACTCTGAGTGTCTCTCTTTGAGCCCACAACTGTGGCCTATGTAAACAAAGACTTGGATGACTGGATAGGGGCTAGGAAAACAAGGAGACCGTGGCACTTTAAACACAGAGGTGGGAAAATGAAAAATGGTTTTACAAGCCAAAGGAGAAAAAACTTAAGAATTGGTCTACGAAAGGAGAGAGAGTAGGAAAAACATAGACTTAGGTAGAAACCACAACCCCACGAAACTCTGACAAGTTTGTGTGATAACATTTGGCTCCATAGGGGATGGCATGCTCCCTGCGAGATTCCAAGAACAAGTAGTTCCAGTGCCTTAGATGTTGGGTTATGGAGTCATGCTCAAAAAACGTCCTGCTCGGGATTAGATTACAGGCCGATAATTACTCTAAACAAAAGAAAATACATGGGCTCCAGAAAGAGCTTATTTATGTACAGTCCTAGGCTAAGCAAATTTTGTTGAAATTACTAAGACAACTAAGAGGGGGGGGTGAATCAGTTGTTACTGTGCTTAAACAATATTAAGTCTATTAAACCATTTTTAATCTTTCATCAAGTGACCATCAATATTATACATCATATGAACAACATAAATGATGAGCATCAATCACACATAAGATATACACAGAGACAAATTTTCATGAGGAAACCCATAAAGGGAGAAAACCTCTTCTTCTTCGAAATGATAGGTAGTCTATTAAGTTCTGTACATCATCTATGTTTGAGCACCAACTCAAAGTGAGGCTACTACCTCTGTTTTACAAGCTCCAACTTGTTTGAGAGCACCAACTCTTTGGTTTCTCTAGCACCCACTAGAAGGAAGCACCAACTCCTTGAGTGTTCCAGCACCGACTGGATGGAAGCACCTACTTCCACTTATACAAGAACCAACTTGCATATAGAAAACTCTGTGTTTTCCCAAACACCACCCTGCCACCCTGTTTTCTAGCCACAACTAGATGGAAGCTACAACTCCCAATATTCAAGAACCAACTCGAATATCAGAGGAACACAGTCCTCCCCAGCACCACCCTTCCTCCCTAATTATAAATAAATGATTGAATAACCAGCAATATAGATAAATCGATTCTTACCACTTCTTCTCTGTTCTATAAATCTGGTCTGCTTCTAACTGTTCTGCAATTCTTCTCTTCCTCTGTCTATTCTGCAATTCTGCTCTGCTTCAAGATGTTCTGCAATTCTACTCTTCCTCTATCTGTTCTGCAATTCTTCTTTGCTTCAAGTTGTTCTGCAATTCTTCTCTTTCTTCTGACTATTCCTCATCTATTACTCATCTCTGAGTTTCATCTCACACTGTGCATACTGTAATTTTCCCTTTCTTACAGTTCAACTCATTTTTCATTCAGAACAACCAACCTTCCATAGTCATTGCATCTCCATTTTGTCCTATACCACCTATTCCGTTACACCTTGAATCTCCAAGAAAACGCATCAGAAACTGAATCGCCAACCATCCAAGAATCATGATTTAGTTCTGCTAACTAAATTGTAACTGATCGATTACCTGTGAGGTGAAACAGTAACCCTTTGATCAAGTTTCCAATTAATCAGTACTGTTGGATTAAATCCGCAGGATTTCGCATTTATCTCATATGCCCACTAGCTATGACCGAGCGCTAAACAGAATTTGAATTTCATGATTTCGCATCTCAGCATTCCTGTGATGAAGGGTCTCGACACTCCAAGTCGTGATTGCCGAAACTCCGAGATGGAGCTTAGCACCACTAGCTTCTTCCCCTCACGTGACCATCGATGGTGACCACAGGCTGTGCCAAAAGGTGCTTCGTATTTTGTGAACTTATGAACTTTATCAAGCCTGATCAATGGTCGAGATATCCAATAATTCGATGGTCCAGATCTCATTGGGATCTCGCATATCACGATTCCGGTGATGAAGGATCTTGATACTCCAAGTCACGATCACCGAGACTCTGAGATGGAGCTTAACACCACTAGCTTCTTCCTCCATCTTCCGCGGATGTAACCACTAGTTGTGACCACAACCTTATTCGAAAACGCATTTCACACTTTCGCGTCTCGGGTATTCTGTGATGATTCCTCTCGACTCTCCATGTCACGAACTCTAAAATAGAGCTTGGCTTCTCTAGCTCTGCTCTCCAGCTCTCGACAATGTGACCATGAGATATGACCACTCGCCAATCAAACGAGCACTTTGCTCCTTTGACTTTCCAGTAAGCGAAATGTTAATCCCCCGCCACATCTCCCTCTTGGATCAACGGTCAAGATCTTACCGCGATTTCACAACTTCATGGGCCTTCGTCATGCCTGATCAATGGTCCACGATATCGATGATTTGACGATACTGATCTTTTCGTGATCTCGCATATCGCAAGTTCCCACACCATGCTTTGTTGACTCCTCCAATGTGCAAGTCAGTGAAATTCCAATCGCTTGCCACATGTCCTATGACTCCAACGGTTAGGATTGTTATCACGAGTTCGAACCTCTTTCCTTTGGATTTCCCGATCTGCGAAACTCTGAAACTAAAACTTTGTCGTGATTTGACTATTTTCCTCCTTCCGATCTTACACTGTTGATCTTGCCATTATCGCTATGCTACTGATCATGCTTATCTTCACCATCTGATCATGTTGATCTTCACCATCAATGACAAACATGCATACTTTGCCTCTATTTAAAAACATGCCAACAATCTCCCCCTTTGGCATTGATGGAAACCCCTTGAAAAACATGCAACTATACCACTATAGCATCCTTGAAATTACCACCACTATAGCATCCTTGAAATTTACCACACTTTCTCCCCCTTTGACATCAATGTCAAAGAAGAAACACACTCCCCCTGAATTGTTACAGTACATACTCCCCCTGTCAACAATGAGCAACTTA
>JASDQU010173904.1:3576-20807 GCA_032191745.1 Picea mariana | reverse complement strand
TTGTATTTTTGGAGTTACACTTTGTGGAAAATAGGGTTTGTGGTTAGTCCTGCAACTAGTCTAAAACATGTGTTTCAGGTAAAAACGTCATAACATCTTCATAACAGATCCAAATTCATTAAGACCAAATGTGTTGGTTAGAGTATAGTCTGTAGTATTCTGTGTAAAATTTTCAGATCCATATAACAAATATTCCATGCGGGGCATGCTCTACAAGTTCGCTCTCTAGAATAAGCCAGAATTCAACAAGGTATGCCATTTTTTCTATAACTCCTTTTCTGAGAGGTTCCAAGTAGTGACACCTAGAGGAATTTCATAAAACACAATGAATAAAATTATGTACTATTTTCAGATCTGTATTCATTCCAAGTACATAGTTATGATTATTTCAAGTTAGGGTTGTTGACTAATCCAAAACTATTCATGTGAGACTAAAGTAAAGTTTGATGAAAATGCTATTCTCTTGTTGTTAAAGTTAAGGAAGGTTTGCAAGTTGAGTTACAGGTTGGTGCATAGTTGATGCACTTGTTTATGGTACAATTTGATTATAGTTTGTTTGGTACAGGTTGGTGCATGGTTGATGCACTTGTTTATGATATAGGTTGATTACAGGTTGAGGTATATGTTGATGCATGGTTGATACATGGTTCAGGTTATTGGTACATGTTGTTTGGTGCAGGTTTTTTGGTATAGGTTTACAATAGTATATCTCACAGTGATAGTGTGACAGTGGTTCCATCATTCTACTTATACATCAGGGCAGTTAGATGGGGAAAGGACAGGTGGTTATAGCGAAATTCCGGTTGTAGTCGGAGAACATAGGGGGTTGTAGCCTCCTTCTGGTTGTAGCTAGAGAATTGGGGAGTTGGATATTCCCTTAGGTTGTAGCCTGAGAAACTAGGGGGTTGAAGCCTCCTTCGAGTTACAGTTGGAAAACAAAGGAAGTCTTCCAATGAATGTAATTCTTCAAGACATATAAGAAAAAAACATCCTGTGGTTTTCTCCCGCTTTGGGTTTCCACGTAAAAACACTAGTGTACTGTGTATGTGTATGATTTTTCATTTGTTCATTGTTTATTTACTCTACAAATATTGGATGATAATACTACATTGATATAACACTTGCATTATATGGTTAAAAATGATTAGCTTTCTCTATTATTGATTCACCCCCCCTCTTAGTAATCCAACAAAGGATACTATTGTATAAATGGATTATTGGATTTATTGTGTAACTAAGACCAAGTTTGTTTCCATTGGTGAAATAATATACTCAAGCAAGTTATTAATGTTTCACTAATCATTTTCTATCTCACACGATGTTCAATGAAACAATGGATCTATGCATGCCTTGCTCATTTTCTTTTATGTCTAATGAATGTGTGTGTTAGGAAAGTGGTTTTCAACCTCCTCCTAAACTCATATTTGTTCATTTTCCATGAATATTTTTTCAAACAAAACTATATTATATTTATTTTGGTTTAGAAGATCATTTCTATGGTTGTAATCTATTGAATCTCCTTACTGTTTTTCTTCTTGGTTGCTCTGAAACTATAGCTCATTTTTTTTTTCAAATAAATTGCAAAGGTAGCACCATGAATTATCCTACCCCTATAATAAAACTAGTCTAAGATTCATAGATGAAATTTTTTCTTGTGTGGTAGGAAAGGATACTAACTTTAGGAAAATAGAGAGCACCCCCTAGCTCAAAGACTATCTCAAATGCATAGAGTGGCACTAGAAGGTGTTTCTGCACATATGCCCTCACATTGAGCCTCCCTGTGAGAGAGAACAACTTGAGGGACAACAAGATGCATTTTATAGCTTGGGATGAGGGAGACCACCCAATTTGATAGAGACATGTAATGTTTGTGGAATATAATACTTAAATTTGTTTTATGAAAAACCAACAACACAGTTTGGATGAGTTGTGTAACCTTTGTGCTTAATAATCAATTATTAAAAAAAAACATGATGTAAAAAATAAAATTTAAGAAAATAATACCAAGCATTAATACATATTAACTTGAGATCTTAGCCCAATGGGTTATCTCGAGTGGTTAAGAGTTGTAGTTTACAAGAAAGAGGTCAGAAGGTCAACTCCCTGGGTTTTGGCATGGGGGCAGACCCAAGGTTCACTCCAAGAGTGCACCAACAAGCCCTAGCTACTAGCCCTTTCGAAAACACCTACAAAGAAGATGCAGTCTCACCTAAAGCAACGATGAGGGGGTTGCAAGACATAGATGTATACAACCAGGGGAATATCAAGTGGATCTTGTATAACATCAATCACAATATTCATATATCATTTTACCAGTGAGATATACTCTGTGCATCTATAGATCTTTATCTAACACAGTAATGCAAATAACAATATAATAATGACAAAGATCAAAGAATTAATCACTCACACAACACAAGATATACGTGGTTCACTCTCTCTCTAGGGATACATCCACATAATTGTGCTTATGATATATTAAGATAAATCTTACAGTTCTGATTTGCGCTCTTGGCCAACAGATCCTCTCTCTCCTTCTCTCTTGCTCTCCCCCTTCCTGCACACCCAACTATAGGATCTGATCTTTGAACCCAGGTGAAGATCTTACAATACCAGAAGGCTCTCACCCTCAACACTTCTCTCTCACAATACAATGACCTCTCACCACAATAATAGAGCTAACTCAATAAAAATATTATAGCTCTCGACCCAGGTCCTCTTGACCTTTATTTATACATTATAATACCTCACCAACAACCTTAGGACGAAACGTAGGTGTCAAAACCCTAATTACCAAAACCCTAGGTGTCTAAGACCCTAGGTCAACTTGATCCACTTTTTCCGGACTTCACCAACCTGTCTTTCATTCCTTCTCATGTAGTGCTCCAAAGCATCTAACGATGGATTTTTCCATTTGCTGAGTTGTCCTCGATCCCTCTTCCTTGATGATCTGTCATCCTCAATCTCCTCTTCCAACAATTTTCTTTTCCCATACTTCACTCCGTATTCTTTGCTCTTTTTCTCACTTCGACCCAGTGACAGTCATTGTGTCTCTCGCAAAGTTTGTTTTTTACCTTTTCTTCCTTGTTCTCTGCTTCCTTTCATAACCAAGGGCCAACAGGGCCCCAACACTCACCTGTGACTCGTCCCAAGGCACTTCAGATCTGGTCTTCTTGTTTTACTTCGACTGTGGACTGCGTAGTGCAACCCTTTCTTTCTACTTTATACCTCCTTTCCATCCTTGTGCAGACTGTATTTTCTATGTCTGGTACCCAATTTCAACTGCACCTGGTACCTAGACCCTTGTCTCCTTGATTCTACTGAGAGCTGCGAGGCAGTTGGTTGTCATAGTACAACTTCAGCCGACTCCCATTCACCAAGCCTTCCTTCCAGTCTCCTTTCAATGTCTTCAGCTACGTAACTCCTCCTTTTGTAACATAGGAAATCTCATATGGTCCGAGCTAATGCATCCTGAGCTTCCCAGGGTGTTTGATAAACTTACTGTCATATACTAGTACTAAATCACCTTGTCTGAATATCTTCCTCTTGATGTGCCTGTCGTGGTAGGCCTTTTCTCGTTCCTTTTGAACTTGATGATGGAAGCCTGCAATGAATCTATCTTCTTCTAGTTCGACTAACTGTGCTAGCCTCTCATGAACAATGCCAGTATCATCCATATATGTAAATGCAACAATTCTTAAGCTCGATACCAAGTACTCCATCGGGACAACAACTTCAAGACCATAAACCAACTTGAAAGGGGTCTGCGTTGTTAATTTCTTGCAAGTGGTTCTATAAGCCCAGAGTACTATTGGTACTCTTAAATCCCAGTCATACCTGTTCACGCTGCAAATATTTGTCAATGTTGTCTCCAAGATTTTGTTGAATGCTTCAACCATTCTGTTTGCTTGTGGATGGTAAGGTGTACTCTTCTGATGGTGGACTGCAAATTCTTCAGTGAGGGATTCAAATTTCTTATTGATGAAGTGTGTACCTTGATCACTCATAAGGACCTTAGGGCATCCAAACCTGGTTATTATGTCATCAAATATAAAACATGCAGTTGTAGTTGCACTATAGTCCTTGAATTCTCTTGCTTCGACCCATCTAGTCAGGTATTCTATCGGAGTGATAATATACCTTGCTCCTGTGCGCTTTCCTACTGGGTTTATAGGTCCCATGAAGTCAATGGCCCATTTTTCAAATGCCTATAGGGTCATCTGCGGTGCTAATGGAATCTCATCTCTTCATGATGGTTTTCCAACTCGCTGGCATACATCACATGCTCTGGTATATTCTTTAACATCTCTATGTAATGTAGGCCACCAAAGGCCAACTCAAAAAATCTTCTACACAGTTGCTTTCCCTGCGTAATTTCCTCCTGCGATGCCTTCATGAGCTTCTGTGAGGATCATCGGGTGCTCTGTTTCCACGGTGCATATTCTTAGTATCTAATCAGGTCCCATTTTATATAGCTGACCAACTATCAGTGAAAAATCTGCAGCGCGCACCACTAGCACACCACTAGTTGTTTCTTTTAGGAGATTGTATACTCACTCAGAGCCATTCCTGCTGACAGGAACTGGACTATGTCTGTGAAGTGGTCATAAATCTTTCTAATGGAGAGCAATTGTGCTTCCGGCAATGTATCCTCCAGACTGGTAGGTTTTGTTGGATTACTGAGAGGGGGGGTGAATCAGTAATAAAGAATTTTAATCATTTTTAACCATATATTCCAAGTGTTATATCAATGTAGCATTGTCATCCAATAACTGCAGAGTAAATAAGCAATGAACAAATGAACAATCATACACATATAAAGTACACCAATGTTTTACATGGAAACCCAAATCGGGAGAAAACCACGAAATGCTTTTTCTTATATGTCTTGAAGAATTACATTCATTGGAAGCACCAACTTCCTTTGTTTTCCAGCTGCAACTGGAAGGAGGCTCCAACCCCATAGTTTCTCAGGCTACAACCTAAGGGAATATCCAAATACCCAATTCTCTAGCTACAACCAGAAGGAGGCTACAACCCCCTATGTTCTCTGGCTACAATTGAAAGGTGGCTACAACCACCCATCCTTGCCCCGTCCTGCCACCCTGAAGTAGAAGTAGAATGATGGAACTAATGTCAACCTGCCACTATGACATATACCACTGTAAACCTGTAACAATAAATCTGAACCATGCATCAACCTGTACCATAAACAAGTGCATCAACCATGCACCAACCTATACCAAACAACCTGTAATCAACCTGTACCATAAACAAGTGCATCAACCGTGCACCAACCTNACTGTAAACCTATAACAATAAATCTGAACCATGCATCAACCTGTACCATAAACAAGTGCATCAACCATGCACCAACCTATACCAAACAACCTGTAATCAACCTGTACCATAAACAAGTGCATCAACCGTGCACCGACCTGTACCAAACAACTTGTAATCAACCTATACCATAAAAAAGTGCATCCAACCATGTACCAAGTATGTACCAATCATGTTCCAACTACTCATCAACTATGACTCATCAATATGTACCAACATCATCAACTATACACCTCATGTATGTGCCAACTCATCAACTACTTGTCTCAACCATGTACTCAACATGTATCTCAACCAAAATCCCTCATCCATTTCATCATCCAAATATAATTTGTATCTTTTTAATATACCTGGTGTATATGAACAGATTCCTACAAACCTTCCTTAACTTTAACAACAAGAGACTAGCATTTTCATCAAACTTTTCTTTAGTCTCACATGCCTAGTTTTGGATTAGTCAACAACCCTAACTTGAAGTAATCATAACTTTGAACCTGTAATGTATAAAGAAATGAAACTGCTAAAAAATGTTCTTCAGTGTGTTTTATGCAATTCCTCCAAGTTTCACTACTTGTAACCTCTCAAAAAAGGAGTTATAGCAAAAATGACATACCTTGCTGAATTTTGGATTATTCTAGAGAGAGACCTTGTAGAGCATGCCCCACACAAAATATTTGTTGAATAGATCTCAAACTATTACAAAACATAATAAAGACTATTCTATAACCAACACATTTTGTTTCACTAAATTTTTATCTATTATGAATAAGTTATGACGTTTTTACCTGAAACACCTGTTTTTGACTAGTTTCAGGACTAGCCACAAACCCTAGTTTCCACGGAGTGTAACTCCCAAAATACAACGACCCACAAGATGAATTTTTTACCATAGATACTTGGATATGTTTCCTCAATGGCATATAAATTTCAAGGTCTAAAGCATTATAGAAAAAACAATTATGGTGAAAATGGTGAGATGACCTGAAAAAAACATACCTTAGAAAGCACCATCAAAATAATTTATCCTTCTTTGCATTTCAACCTTCTTTTCTTCACCTTCACTCAGAATTCCAGTTTATATATCCTTGGTTACCTCAGACACCTATAGATATTCAATATGCTCAAGTGTGTGTTAAATGAGAGAGCCTTGCCTCTTATTTATACTCTCCAAGTAGCTTTCTTAAAAACATCTTCTAGGTCACTTGGCCAACTTTCCTTATTTTAGGGTTAACTCACTTCTAATTTCTCCATTAAAATTATTATTGAAATAATTTATTTTGTATTCAATTTGAATTATAATACACTCATCACTTCACTTTATTATTTATCCTTTAAAAATCTCTTAAACCAATTTTACTGCTTTGACCTTTTAGGGCTTCTAGATGACATATGAGGGTCCTCCAACTTCGTAAGGCCATAACTCTCAAACCGTGAGGAGTTATGTGATGTTCCACATACCACCAGAAATGACATGACATGTAATATCCATATATAATAGTATTATCTGAAAATATATCATAACTCATACCGTTACCCATCAAACAAACTTGGGTCCATTACCCAAACCTGGGGTCTCCAACTTCTCATGGCCATAACACTCTAACCGTGAGGAGTTATGTTACGTTCCACATACCACCGAAAATGGAATGAAAAGAACTATCCATCTAGGATAGTTTCCATAACAAATTCACTATCCTTCATCTCATTATTCAACAATTAAGCATGGGTTCTCTTACTCCCAAAGCGTCTTCCCATGAGGGATTCACCATAAGGGGACCACTTTGGAGTTCATCCATATTTACTTATTATTAATCATGACAAAAAAATAATGAGTCATATTTACATCAAACAATATTGGGTCCATTACCCAAAACGTTGTGCTACGGGCTTTCTTCAAGGGTTGACATCAATGACAACCAACCTTAATCAACAATCTCCCCCTTTGGGATTGATGGAAACACTTTGATGCAAAAATGAAATGATATCACTCATGCTCCCCCCGAAACCATGCCTCTGTCCTCTACATCTGATAAATATCTCCCCCTTTGTCATCAATGGAAAAGGTATCTTTCCATCCAGGGCTGCTCCCCCTGACTTAACTGTCCTCTTATGGTGATTCCTCATGTACATCTAAGACATATAAGATAAGCATTCAAAAAGAATTCAAAAAACATTCATTTTGGAGTAGAAATAACAACAAGTCTTTGGTGAAGATATTCAAATGCTTCCCGTGGAAGTGGTTTTGTAAAGATGTCTGCCACTTGTTCTTTTGTGCCCACATACTCAACTTTGATGTTCTTTTCTGCAACCTGTTCCCGTAGAAAGTGATACTTGATTGGAATGTGCTTCGTCTTGGAGTGCATCACCGGGTTTTTTTAGATACTGATGGCACTTGTATTATCAAAATATATTGGAATGGGCTCATCATACTCAACCCGTATATCTGTCAAAGTTTGTTTCATCCAAAGAACCTGTGTATAACATGCTGCTGCTGCAATATACTCTGCCTTGGATATAGATAGATATATTGATGATTGTTTCTTGCTTAGCCATGATACCAAACACTCACCTAAGTAGAACGCTGCTCCACTGGTGCTTCGTTGGTCATCAATACAACCTACCCAATCTTCATCTGTGTAGGCAATAAATGATATATCTTTTCCTTTTGGATACCATAATCCAAACTCTTCTGTTCCTTTGAGATATCTGAAAATCCTCTTTACTGCTAATACATTTGATTCCTTTGGTGCTACTTGAAATCATGCCACCTGTCCAACTGCTTGCACTACATCTGGTCTGGATGTTGTCACATATAGTAGGCTTCCAATCATTGACCTGTATTGCCTCTGATCTGTATACTTCGAATCATCATCTTTGCTCAAATTACAACTGGTTGTTCAATGTAGACTTCTTCTTCAAGTTCCCCATTTAGAAAGGATGATTTTACGTCCATCTGGTACACTTTAATATTTTTGGAGCATGCATAAACTAAAAGCAAACGGATTGCTTCCATTCTGGCAACTGGGGAAAATGTCTCTTCAAAGTCGATTCCTTCAATCTGTGCATATCCTTTACATACCAATCTAGCTTTGTTCCTTGTAACCTGTCCATCTTCATTCAATTTATTCCTGAAGATCCACTTTGTGCCGATCAAATTCTTATTCTTTGGTCTTGGAACCAGTTCCCAAGTGTCATTTTTCTCTATTTGATCCAATTCTTCATTCATGTCCTTATTCCAAAATTCATTCTTGTTGGCTTATTCAAAACAGTTTGGTTCAATTGTAGATAAGAGTGCTAGGTGTGTTTGTTTTGGTGAATGGATTTTTCTTCTAGTCTCAACTCTTGCATCTTTGTTTCCAATAATCTAATATGAAGGATGATTCTTCTGTACTCATTTGCTAGGTGTCTTTGGAGATACTTGTTGAACTTTCTCTTTTGTTTCTATCGGATTCTCTTCATCTTCCTCTTCTACTTCATCTTCTACTTCTTCTTTGAAAAGTTGTTCCATTGATTTGTTTTCTTCTTCCTTTGATTCTGGTCTGTCTGTTTCATCAATTGTTACGTTGATTCTTTCTACAACTTTGTTTAATCTTAGATTGTAACACTTGTATGCTTTCCTTGTACTTAAGTAACCAAAAAGTATTCCTTTTTCCACACGAGAGTCAAACTTTCCCATTCCACCATCTTCTCTTTTGATGTAGCATTTGCTTCCAAAAACTTTTAAGTGCTTCACATTTGTTGGTCTTCCTTTACATAGCTCATAGGGAGTTTTATCAGTGTTGTTTCTGAGCATTACTTTGTTTTGAATGTGAACTACTGTATGCACTACCTGTGTCCAAAGTATATCTGTCAATTTGTAATCCATTAGCATTGTTTGAGCCATTTCTTGTGTAATTATCATCCATTACGATAATGTTCCTTTGTCTTTGAACCACTCTCCGAACCAATCCATGAATTCATGCTCTCATCCACTATCATATATCTATCCAAACCTACTAAGAGTTCTTACAAATCCATCTCTTTCCATACTGTCAAAGACTCTACTTGCGCAACTGTCCATAATTCTAACCCATTTATTTTTATACTATCAAACTATACTTCTGCTAACTGATTGCTTTGAATATGTATTTTCAAACTTTGCAAGCTGCTCGAAGGATGGTTCTTTGGTCTATCACAGATATCGCATAGAATTCCCCTGTCTAATATTCATATTACTTGGGAGTCTTTAAGTCGGATGGCTCAGAACAATTCCTGCTCTGATGTGTATTCATCATCATCTTCGTTGGTAGATTCATCATCATCTTCATTGGTAGATTCATTATCTCTCTCGGCTATGAATTCTTTCTTTCTATCTGTGGATTCATCTTTCACTACAATGTATGAAAGTACAGTCTCTTGAACTTGTTCCTTATTTACCTGTCCTTCCTTTCTTTCACTTATTTTCCAAACCTTTCTGTATCTGACATCTTTCCTTTTCTCTATAGAATTTTCTTCATCTCGTTTTATTGTCAATCTTGCGATCTCTGGTACATGGTCTTTGTTCACCTATTCTTCCTGTTTTCTTATCCATACTTTTTTATATCTGATATCATTATTCTCTTTCATGGAAGTATCGATCATGCTTCTACAATCACTCGCTATGTGTCCATAGTTATGACATTTGTAACACTCAATGTTACGTGCGACCACATAGGCACAGTCTGCTTGAACATTTCTTTTATAATCCCTGCAATCTGCAACCTTATGTACAAAGTTAGTACAATAAAAACAATGACCATAAAATAAATTTTCATACCTGGGAGTGAATGATCTTCTTTGTGGCATAGTCCTTCTGAATTTTTTCTTTGACTGATCATGATCATGATTGAAGCTTTTTTGTGGATTGAACATGGATGGTATTCTTGAAGATGTATCTTCAATAGTTTTCTTAGATTTTGGTTGACCATGATTCCTTCCTTTGATTACTCCACATAACTCTTTCTATTTTTTTCATTCTTCTTTTCTAGCAACGTAGAGTGCTTCTCTTCATTCTCTACAACTGATGTGGATGTTTCTGTCTCTTCAACTTTCTTGTTGAGCTTGACGATTTTGACTCTTAGTGTGACAACTTCTTCTTCAAGATTCTCAACCTCTTCTTCTTTCTTCATTATCTGAGACTTCATGACCTCTTCTGTTCTCTTTGTTTCTTCAAGTTGGATTTTCAATGCAATTATTTCTTCTTCCAGTCTTCTCTCTTCTTGACCAAACTCTTCCTCAAGTTGGTTTAAGTCATTGGTTCTTTCCTTGAGATGATCCATCAATATCTTTTCTCTCTTTTTTGTGTCTTCCTTTTGTGTTGCTATGTTGGATTCTAAACATTTCTTTTGATATTCTAGAGTTTCTTCAATTATTTTGACCTCTTCTAGTTGAGATCTTAAATTCTTGATGACCTGCTGATCCTTTTCGGAACCTTGAACATTTTGCTTTTGATTCATCAATTCTTTCTTGGATGACTTGTTTTCTTCTCTTTCTTTCCTTAGATATTTGATTGCACAGATCAATTTTTATTTGTAATCAACTTCTGCTTCATCATACTCTTCCTCTTCCGAATTTGTTTGACATGATGAGCATCTTTCTTCTTGTTCTGTATCTACATCTTCTTTGGCATTTTCTGAATCTGCGATGGGTGAAGAATATATGTCATGTAACTTATACCAAATTTCTTTGGCTGATGAACATTTACCAACCTTTTCTCTTACCGGTTTAGGTAATCCTTCCCAGATGAAATCCATTGCTATTTTGTTATTCTTCTTCAATTCCTTCTTGGCTGCAGTCTTTTCCCTTTTTGAAGTATCATATCCTGTAACAACTGATAGCCAAATATAATGTCCTTGTGCCTATAAAAATACTTCCGTCCTTCTGCTCCACATCTCATACTTAAAACCATTATGACCATTAAACATTGGTACTCCATTCTCAGAAAAATCCATGATCTCCTTCCAGCGGTTAAACTGTTTCATGAAGGAACCTTTCTCTGATACCAATTGTTGGATTACTGAGATGGGGGGTGAATCAGTAATAAATAATTTTAATCATTTTTAACCATATAATCCAAGTGTTATATCAATGTAGCATTATCATCCAATAGCTGCAGAGTAAATAAGCAATGAACAAATGAACAATCATACACATACACAGTACACCAATGTTTTACGTGGAAGCCCAAATCGGGAGAAAACCACAAAATGTTTTTTCTTATATGTCTTGAAGAATTACATTCATTGGAAGCACCAACTTCCTTTTTTTTCCAGCTGCAACTGGAAGGAGGCTCCAACCCCCTAGTTTCTTAGGCTACAACCTGAGGGAAGCTCCAAATTCCCAATTCTCTGGATACAACCAGAAGGAGGCTACAACTCCCTATGTTCTTCGGCTAAAACCACCTGTCCTTGCCCCATCCTGCCACCCTGAAGTAGAAGTAGAATGATGGAACTACTGTCAACTTGTCACTGTGAGATATACCAATGCAAACTTGTAACAATAAATCTGAACCATGCATCAACCATGCATCAACCTATAATCAACCTGTACCATAAACAAGTGCATCAACCATGCACCAACCTGTACCAAACAACCTGCAATCAACTTGTACCATAAACAAGTGCATCAACCATGCACCAACCTGTACCAAACAACCTGTCATCAACCTGTACCATAAACAAGTGCATCCAACCATGTACCAAGTATGTACCAATCATGTGTCAACTACTCATCAAATATGACTCATCAATATGGACCAACATCATCAACTATACACCTCATGTATGTGCCAACTCATCAACTACTTGTCTCAACCATGTACTCAACATGTATCTCAACCAAAATCCCTCATCCATTTCATCATCCAAATATGATTTGTAACTTTGTAATAGACCTGGTGTATATGATCACATTCCTACAAACCTTCCTTAACTTTAACAACAAGAGACTAGCATTTTCATCAAACTTTTCTTTAGTCTCAAATGCCTAGTTTTGGATTAGTCAACAACCCTAACTTGAAGTAATCATAAATTTGAACATGTAATGTATAAAGATATAAAACTGATACAAAATTTTCTTTAGTGTGTTTATGTAATTCCTCCAAGTGTCAGTACTTGGAACCTCTCACAAAAGGAGTTATAAAAAAATGGCATACCTTGCTGAATTTTGGATTATTCTAGAGAGTGACCTTGTAGAGCATGCCCCACACAAAATGTTTGTTGAATAGATAAGAAACTGTTAAAAATAATAATACAGACTTTACTCTAACCAACACATTTTGTTTCACTAAATTTGGATCTGTTATGAAGAAGTTATGATATTTTTACCTGAAACACCTATTTTTGACTAGTTTTAGGACTAGCCACAAACCCTGGTTTCCATGGAGTGTAACTCCCAAAATACAATGAACCACAAGATCAATTTTTTACCACAGATACTTGGATATGTTTCCTCAATGGAATAGCAATTTCAAGGTCTGAATCATTATAGAAAAAAAGTTATGGCAAAAATGGTGAGATGACCTGAAAAAAACATATCTTAGAAAACACCATCAAAAGAATTTATCCTTCCTTGCATTTCGGCCTTATTTTCTTCACCTTCACTCATAATTCCATTTTATATATCCTTGGTTACCTTAAAAACCTATAGATATTCAATATTCTCATCTATAGATATTCAATATTCTGCAGCGAGCTTCTTCTTACAATCTGTGATGATCCTTTCTTCTCCAGTTAAGAATAAGTCATCCACATATAGCAAAAATATAAATGGCTCATCATTCATAACCTTGAATTAAAGGGTAGAATCAACTTTACTCTTGGTAAATCCCAAGCTCGTTAGAAAACTATCAATTCTTCCATACCAAGCTCTAAGAGCTTGCTTCAATTCGTACATAGTCTTCTTCAACCTGCAGACATGAGTCTTTTTATATTTAACTTCAAAACCTTGTGGTTTTTCTATATACACTTCTTCTTCAATAACATCATTTAAGAAGGTTGTTTTCACATCCATCTGGTGTAACTTCCACTTCATCTTGGTTGCAAGAGCTATGATTGTTCTGATAGTAGTGTATCTAGCTACATGAGCAAATGTCTCTTCATAATCAATGCCTTCCTTTTGAAAAAATCCACGAGCTACAAATATTGCTTTATGTTTTTCAATACTTCTGCCTGCAACATGTTTTATATTATATATCCATTTAGAAGATACCACATATTTGTTCTTCAGTCTGGGAACTATTTCCCATACATCATTGTTTATAATGGATTAGTATTCTTCTATCATGGCATCCACCCATTCTTTCTTCTGAATGGATTCTACAAAGAAAGTAGGTTCCTTTTCTATGAGATCACACATCAAAGCCATATAACTGGAGAATGACTTAGGTTTATTTCTTTGTCTCATGGTTCCTTCTGGGGCACCATACTTCTCTCCATATTTAATAAGTTCTCTTGCCCAAGCTGGATTTATCTTGTGAGATATCATCATATAGGGAGGTTCTTGAGATTCTATCATATCATGATCTTTTATAATCTCATCATCAAGAGTAATTGTGACTTCCTTCACTAGTTCTGCAACTCTTGGAGCTATAGGTTCTTCTTCATATACTTCTTCAAGATGACAACTCCTTGATTTCTTAAGTGTTGCATCTTCATCAAAGGTTACATATATGATGATCTGAATATGATGGTAACCTGGTATGCAAATCCTGAAGGCCTTAGGGACCTCACAATATCCAACAAATATTCCCTTCTTTCCTGAAGGGTCCAACTTAGTTCTCCTTTCTTTCGAAATGTGTACAAACACTAGACATCCAAATATCTTGAGATGGCTTACTTCTGGCTTCTTTCCAGAGAGAATTTATTYGGGGGTTTTGAATCCAAGTGCACTATGGGATAATATGTTTTGGACGTAAACTGTTGTTCTTGCTACTTCATCCYATAAGTGCATTGGAATATCTTGATTGTAGATCATAGTCTTCACTACTTCCATTATTGTTCTATTCTTTCTTTTTTCTACATCATTTTGCTGAGGATTATAGGGAGTGGTGAGCTCCCTATTAATCCYGACATATATACAAAATCTTACAGATTATTTTGAGGTGTATTCTCCTCCATTATCTGACCTAAGTATCTTGATTTTTCTTTTAGAGAGATTCTCTATCAAGGATTTGAATTCCTTGAATTTTCCAAACACTTCATCTTTTGATTTCAAGAAGTAAACCCAAGTMTTRYGAGAATAATAATCAATAAATGACACATAGTATACATACCCAATAAGAAAGGTTGATGGCATTGGACCAAATACATATGAGTGGATGAGCTCCAAGATTCCTTCTGCTTTACTATCGCTCTTTGGGAAATGATTCTTTATGTTCTTTCCTTGTGTTCATCCCTTGCACACACCTTCATGATCAACCTTGAATTCTGGTAAACCTGTAACTACCTTTCTTACATATGGTAAGGCTTTGTAGTTGATTTGATCTAGTATTCTATGCCAAATTTCACATGGACTCTCAGTGGAGTGAGTCAAGGCTGCATCTGAGTGACCTTTTAACTTATACAAGCCACCTTTTGTTCCAATAACAATTGCATCTTCTATGGTTTTTAATTTAGGCCACATGAGAACTTCACCATCTATGAATGCAAACCTGAAGCCTTTATTATCTAAAGTTGAGATAGAAAGTAAGTTTTTCGTCAAACCTAGTACATATAGTACATCCTTCATCTTCATCAGGGTCCCTGAACCAAGTTTGTAGGTGGATTCTCCCACTCCTTTGATAGGGTATTGGTAATCATCTCCGAGTGAAAATTTCCGGGGACAGTTATTTTCTGTAAGGATAGAGAGAATGTCTCTTTGACCTGTCATGTTCTTAGAAGAACCACTGTCTATGAGCCAAATATCCTCTCTAGGTGTCAAATATCCCGAGAGGGAGGAAAAGAAAACATAATCTTCAATTTCTTCTTTCATGGGTGGATCATCATCTTCAATTGCATGGGCATGATGTATTTTTTTATTTCTCTTCTTGTATTTTTTCCTTGTGAAATGACAATTATTAGCAATATGTCCCATCTTATCACAATGATAACATTGATAAGAGGATAAATCTTTTTCTCTTCTTTGACCCTTCTGATATTTTTGGAATCTCCATAGAGGATGAGATTCTTTATGAAAGTGGGTGAATCTCTTTGGGGAGTGAGATTCCTTATGGAGGTGGGCATCCTTTTGGAAATGAGACCTTTTCTTTCCTCCTTTAGCTAGGGCTTGGTATTCATCCCTTAATTGTACTTCATATCAGTTGGCTACTCTTTCTTCTTCTTGAACACATTCTTCCCAAAGACTGTCAAATTGGGGTTTCTCCTTTCTGGAACAAATAGTTTGGATGAAGGAATCCCAAGGTCTTGTGAGACCATTAATATTTGTCATGATGAGTTCATCTTCATCCAATTTGTCTCCAATTTCTTCTAGTTGTTCTTTCAAATGAGTAACTCTCGAGAAATAGTATTGAACTGTTTCTCCTTTATGCATCTTTGATTTCTTGAGTTGGGTTCTCAAGTTCATCTTCCAGTTAATGTTATTTCCTTCATACATTCTAGTTAGGGCACCAAAAATTTATTTTGGAGTATTCTCTCTAGATACTTGAGGGATCAAGTGATATTTAATGGAGTTTGCAATGATCATTTTGGCCCTAATCATGTCCTTCTTGTACTTTTCTTTAGCCGTATCTTCTTTGGGTTCTGGTACATTTTATTTTATGAATTTTGCAAGGTCATTCTCTTCAAGAATGAGTGAAATCCTGTACTTCCAGGAACAAAAATTTTCCACCCTTCACTTGTCAACAAGCTTAGTGCTTACATACATCTTGACCTAGAGCTGAGAAAATGACCAAAATTGAAAGTGCTCATAAATTGAATCCAATCTTACTAGGAGGTGAACTGGGATGAGGCAAGTATGTTGGAGCTATTAGATTTTAAAAATTTCAAGTTTTACCCCTTGAAAATTGACTTGCACAAATATGGACAGGTACTTCTGGTACTGGTTCTAGTTTCCTGGTTTTATGGTACCAGTCAAAACCAGGGTTTGACTTTCCAGAGGAAATGACCACTGAAAAGGTGCACTCAATCYGCCAATGAGTTCTCTAGGCTAGGGATCACTTCCCTAGATGGTTTTTAGTCATAAATTCCCTTCCAATAAAAATCCCTAATTTTCTTGTACGACAACAATGACATTTTTGRTTACCCARTGAAAGGTTCTCTACTTAGTTTATCTCTAAAACCATGTTAAATTTAGAGTTGTTATTAAGTTCTTTTCAATTTACTAGACAATAATAGCATAATAAGGATCACTGAGAGAAACGCAATCATAAGGTACACAACATTTTATCCTAGGAAGTCCTCATGGGGGAGAAAACCCAACAAAAACTTCCTTAATATAGATTGCCAATACAATGCCAAGATAAATACCAAAACACTAAAGATAATCCAACAATGAGCATGTGCCTCTCTATTCTCCTTCTTGCAACTGCAACTACCTCCAAAATATGCACAATAGATGAGTGCCTTGACCGAGTGAGAGAATGAGGCACCATCCTCTCTTATTTATACTAGTTGATAGGCGCTAGGGTTATGTCTCTTCACCAAGCAGGGCCGACTTCTTCAAATAGTGGTTAATGCCACTTTAATTATCCCTAGGGTTCGACTTTACAAACAACACCATATAACTGTGATTTGACCAATCCACAAAAGGGGATTTGGTATTATACAAATCTTGACATGATCAATCCACAAAATGGGATTTGATATATATAAAAATAACTCAATTGTAATTAGAATATTCTTTACAGTTACAATATTTCAACACTAATTTCACTTGTA
>JASDQU010173900.1:0-11622 GCA_032191745.1 Picea mariana | reverse complement strand
CCCGTTCGCCTGGGGGTGATAGGGGGTTGTCACTCTATGTTTGACTCCATATTTCTGCATCAGCTTTCCTATCATTAGAGATGTGAACTATGATCCTCCATCCGACACAATTTCCCTTGGAGTACCGTATCAGGCAAAAATTTCTTCAAAAAGAAAGTCTGTCACTATGTTTTGTTGCTCTTGTGACTGCTCTGGCTTCCACCCATTTAGTTACATAATCAGTGCAGAGCAGGATGTAAGCTTTCTGATGAGAAGGTGGGTTGAAGGGTCCAACAAAATCAATGGCCCATTTCTCAAATGGTTCGAGGACTATATGGGGCTATAGAGGCATTTCATCTGTTTTCCCAGGTTGTCCCATCCATTGGCAACTATCACACCTTCATACATAGTCTCGGGCATCGCAAAAGATGGAGGGCCAGTAATATCCCATTTGCAGCACTTTGTGACATGTTCTTTTATCTGCAAAATGTCCTCCACAGGATCCATCATGTGCAGCCTTCAATATCTCATAGATATTATCTTCTGCCACACAATGCCGAATCTGTTGGTCAGCCCCTGTACGAAAGAGATATCCTGCCATCCATGAATATCGGGTACTCTGGTGAATAATCTTCCTTTGCTCTTTATATGACAGATGTCGAGGCACCTTCCCTGAAGCAAGATAATTAGCAATATTTGCATACCATGGAGTGTTAGCAAATACTGCAAAAAGATGTTCATCTGGAAAATTATCTTCAATTGGTGTATCCTTGCCCTCATGTTCTATCCTAGATAAGAAATTTGCAACCACATTGTCCTTCCCTGGTTTATCTACTATCGTGATATCAAATTCCTGTAGTAGCAAGAGCCATCTTGTGATACGACCAGGGGTAACAGGTTTATTCATTAAATATCTGATAGCTGCATGATGAGTATGCACAAAGGTAGGATACCCGGTAATGTAGTGCCAGAATTTATTGATGGCGTAAATGACAGCAAGGAATTCTTTCTCAGTCACTGTGTAGTTTAATTCAGTAGGAGCCAAATTCTTACTAACATAGTAAACTACGTATGGTATTTCGTCCTCTTGTTGTCCTAATACTGCACCAACCGCTGTTTGGGAAGCATCCATATGAATATGGAAAGGTAATGCTCAGTCTGGCCCTCTAAGGATTGGAGCGCTACATACCAATTCCTTAATTCTCATAAAGGCTGCATCACAGTCCTCTGTCTACACAAAATCTGAATCTTTTGTTAGCAATTGAAAAGTGGATGTGCTACTTTAGAAAAATTTTCTATAAAACGCCTGTAGTAGCCAGCACAACCAATAAAACTGCGTACCTGCGTGGGTGTTTTGGGTTTTGGGAAATGTTGAATTACCTTTGTCTTTGTTCGGTCCATCTGGATTCCTTCAGCTGAGAACAAATGTCCCAAAACAATTCCTTATTTCATCATCATATGGCATTTTGTCGTACTCAACGAGACACGCGCTTGTATACACCTTTCGAGAACTTTTTCTAAATTTTTCATCCCTTCAAGAAATGAATCCCCATATGGAGTAAAGTCATCCATGTAGATTTCAACACTATCATCTATTAAATCAGAGAAGATTCCCAAAATTGCCCTCTGGAACGTTGCAGGAGCATTACACAGGCCAAAAGGAAGGACCCGATATGCAAATGTTCCCCAGGGGCATGTGAAAGTGGTTTTATCCTGATCTTCAAGAGCTATCTGGATCTGGTTATACCCACTAAACCCATCTAGAAAGGAAAAAAACGTTTTGCCAGCCAATGTGTCTGGAACTTGATAAATAAATGGCAAAGGAAAATGACCTTTCTGCGTTGCCTTATTTAATTCTCGATAATCCACGCATATTCGCCATTTACTGTTTTTCTTAGGAACCATTACTAATGGGGAGACCCATTGGCTATCTGAGATGGGGTAAATAAAACCTACGTCTAGTAATTTCTTAAGTTCTTCTTTCACAACATTTTTCAATGCGGGGTTCATCCTTCTCTGAGGTTGTCTCACAGGACGACAATCCTCTTTAATGTATATATGATGAGTGCATGAATTAGCAAGGATCCCCTTCATATCTGTATAATCCCAGGCGAAGGCCTCTTTGTGTTTCCGAAGGACATCCACAAGTTGCTTCTTCTGAGGTTCTGACAGGGTTGGATTAATATTTAGGGTTTTTTCTGGCTCTAGTTCTACTGGGACACTTTCACTGGGTGCATCAACAGGTGCCTGCTCATATCCTTCTGCTGTTTCAATTGTTTCCTGAGTCTCACAGCTTAGGATAGATTCTAGGAATTGTTGATTTGTTTCAGAAACAGAGCAAGGATCATCCATAAAAGAGGTGATTACATCATCTTCGGATTCTATTTTCGACTGAAGGGCTTGTCCAATAGTGAGAACTGGCCTCAATTCCTCATTTTCTGTTTTAGACTCTTTCCTAGATAAAGTTTTCTTGCTTCCTGTTGGTTTTATGGATGGGTTTGGTTCTGCGGGTGGGTATAACACTAAGTTCTTAATGTTGTGCCCATTGGAAATAACCATGTGCCCTGATCGACACCCAATGTAAGCATCTGCAGTAGCCAGCCATGGTCTACCCAAGATCAAAGGATGACTGCCCACCGAAGATTGCGTCTGTAAGACCAAGAAATCTATGGGATAGTGCCATGAATCTACTGAAATTGTTACATCTTCCAATTTTCCTACAGGTTTGACTGTGGATCGGTCTGCCAATTCCAACACTGTAGGTGTATGTTTCAGGTTACGAAGACCTAACGCATGCATGGTTTCAGTGGTGATGACATTGATGGCAGCACCCAGGTCTACCAGCACATTCGGAATCTGTACCCCATTAATTTGTACTGTTAGAATTGGGTTCCTCGGATCTCCATTCTTTTCAGGCATTGGCTTTCCTGTCATGAAATCTGATAATTTTCCCATAACATGAATGGTAAGGGGGTCTTTGGATTTCTTTGCAGATTTCTTTGAACAGTATTCCCTAAGAGTCTTTTCATATATTGGCACATACTTCATAGCTTGTAACAAGGGAATTTTAACAAATAAATTTTGTAGTTCTCCTAATAGATCGAATTCCGCTTGAGGGCTTGATTTACTCAAAGTTAGTCTCTCTGGGTAAGGTGGTTCAGATTGATGTTGTTTTACAAGAGATGCCTGGTTTCTATCAGTTTTCTTTGGCTCCTTACTAATTGGTTCTGATTCCTTACCCTCACTGTCGAGTTGTTCAATGGTAACTGGAGGAGGTTGAGTATCAACTGTTCGCCCTGATCGTAGATTCATTCCATACAACTCTACAGTGGAAATGCTATATGAAGGTAGGTTAAGAATATCAGTTTGATGAACTCCCCTGCTATTAGGATTCGGATCAGGTTGGATTGGGAGCTAAGGACAGGAAGGTTGGTTACCTGGAGGCACATTAGAGGACAGTTGGAGTTGCTGCTGTGGCATCAATTGAGGACACTTCCCAGGAGGGGATCCTCTCCAAGTTGGAGCCCATGGGGAGCTTGAACTGGCTTGAGGGCTCCATTGCTGCCACGGTGGAAACTGGTATTGTGGCCACATGGAAGGATAGGGCATGGACTGAGGATTCATATTAGAATTATTGAAATATTGAGATGGATCTGAGTACATACCTTGATTTCCCATTGGTGGTCGAGGTTGCCACGACTTTCTAGACCCCATGAGGTACAATTGCTCCATGTCTTTCCCTGTTCCTTGAAATACTGCTTTCAGGCCTGGCAGGGAGGGGCATGAGCTTGTTGCATGATTTAGCTCGCAGATTGCACATTCCTCTTTAGAGTTTAGTGGACATTCCCTCTCTGGATGCTTCTTTCTACACATTGGACAGAATATTGCCATAGTCCTGTCCAATTCTAGCTGCTTTTGCTTTACTTGCAGCGTATCCATTTGTGCTGACAAGGTGCTGAGGATATCCGTCCTCAGATTGTCTAGCAGGTTTCCGATTTCTGCTTTCGTAACACCTCTGCCGGACCCTTTTATTGAGCGAATTCCTTGTCTGTTTCTTGCAAGTCCTCTTGAGCACTGAATGCATAACTCGTAGATGCCTTCGAAGCTTTCCTTGGAGATGTCTCATTTTCCCACAATGTTCAATAATTCCATTGAATCCTCACGGAAAGATCAAAGGAGGATAATTTTTATAGTTTCCTTATCCAGGCAGAGTGACCCGACCTCTTTAAGGTGTACTTGAATCGTTCCACACAATCTTCCAGACTCTCATCTTCTTTTTGAGCGAACTTGAAAAGTTCTTCCTTAATATTCTGGAATTTACAGTAATCCTAGTATTTTTCCAGAAAAGTTGTCCACATATCATCCCATGTGGAAATAGTGCTTCCTCCAAGGCCCATGAACCATCGCAGAGCCGTCCCCTTTAATGTAGAAGGAAAAAATTTTAACTTTTGGGCTTTCGTCGTGTAGTCATACCCTCGGCATACTATGTCGAATTCAAATAGAAATGTGTCGGGATCTTCTGAAACAAGCCCATGAAAGTTTGGTAGGGCTGCTAATGGAATAGGGTTAGTGGGTGCACCAACTCCCAGGTTTCCAATTGGGAACTCGATAGTGGAGGTTGTGGGAGCCATAAATATCTTCCAATAATCGTTGGGTATTTCACCAAACTCTGTAGGAGGTGGTTGAGGCTTCCTTACCCCTTTGATCCGAGCAGCACTTCCCCGGCCCCTTGGTGATGCAAATACTCCTTCGATTCCTTCTTTTGCGTTATGATGACTTGGCCCCTCTGCTACAACTTTCTCTCTCTTACTGGAGTGGTCTGACTCTGTCAAGGCTCTGCTTACGACCTCTTCCCCCTCTGCTGCCAGCATAAGATTTCCTTGTTCAGGTATGCCACTAGATGTTTCCTCAACTGCTGGAGGGACCTGTTGTGTTGTATCACCCCCGAATGCTGTAGATAGCACTGGTTGATCTACTGATTGTCCTTCAGACTTTACTCTTCGTGCCCTTGGTCTCACGGCTGCACGAGATGATGTTTCTGATTCAGCCTTTTCTATAATCTGTTGGATGAAGGTCTTTCTTCCCAAATCTGGTCCTCCCTTCTTTGAGGATTTCCCTCTGCCCCCGTTATTCGGTTCTTTGTTCATACAAGTGAGGGTTTTGGCATGAACCTACAATGCTTTAGTCTTGAAGTAAGGTGTCAAGGGACCATTCCTTCCCCAAGACAACAGATCTTATGAAAAAGAAAGGCAGCTAAAAAAAAAAACAAGAATTTAAGGTTCAGGGCCCGAAGCAGGGCGTGAAAGGACTCTTCCCTCCCCTGGACAAGAACAAAACACACCACAGAAAAGACCTGAWACTTTTCAAACCTGAAGCAGGGCSTCAAAAGACTCCTCCCTCCCCAGGGTAAAAGCTAGGGTTTCAAAAAAAACACAAGGGTTTGAAGAACATAAATCTTAACTCAGGATCTGGATCAGGGCGTCAAAAGACTCCTCCCTCCCCAGGACAAGAGATTGACAAAARCGAAAAAAAAAAACAGAAATAAAAACAAGTGGAAAGATCACCTACACTCAAGACCTGAAGCAGAGTGAGGAAACTTGCTCTCTCCTCAGGACGAGAGATTGACCCTCTGGTTGGTCTGGGTAGTTGTCTTGCACCTTGTCAGCCTCCCCAGCAACGGAGCCAAAATGTTGGGGTCGAGGTATGAATGATATATTCACCCTTTTCTTTCATTAATTTATCAATCCGGGGGCGTATCCTTTCAAGGCAACACGCAAGATATATGCAAGGGCAAAAGTACAATCTGTCTTGGCCAAGAGTTCAAAACTAAGACTCAAAACATTATTAACTACAACTTCTGAAAGGTACTCATAAGAATCACACGCTGTAACAACAATCATAAACTAAGGATATAACACTATAACAACAAGCATAGAACTGATAAATAACACACTGTAACAACAACATAAAACTGATAAATAACACACTGTAATAGCAAACATAAAACTGATAAATAACACACACAGGAAGACGCAACACCTGATCAGAAGAGTGGGCCCAACTCTCTGATCAGGGTTGCGCTTGTTACAGCGAAGATGAAGACAGCAAAATAGATAATGCTTTATAAATCTGAAAAAGGTTATTACAATCTCAATGGGGACATCCCCAGTTACAGGAATAAACTGTCTTTTATACATTAAAGGGAGAACAACCTCTTCCCTAAAAACATGGTAACTGTATTCCCAAAAATATGCATTAGTTGGAACGACACCAGTACCAGATGGACAGGATCAACGAAATGCCCAAGATGGTTCAAAGATCTGCGACTCCAGCTGTGCGTCCTCTCTTTGGTTTGGTTGTTGCTGTGAAGGGCGGATCTGCTGCGAGATGAAGCCCCTAGTCCTGTTCTCCAGAAGCTGCGGTCAAACGTTCATTTTAGTGCTGCGAATAGGTAAAACTCCGCAACTTTTACTTCATTAATAAAATATTCCAATAGACAAGGTAGGGGTAATTACCTCACGGATTTAGCATAGTAAACATAGGAAAATAAGTGTAAAAAGGTCAAAAAGGTAATGGAAATGTAGCAGAAAGATAGCCCGATTTGGTGCCCAACAGTAGGTTTTCATGTGCTCAGCAAATGCCATTAATTAATAGTCACTAGCTGAGCAATTCCCCCTATATTTGACTTCAACACATTAATGCACACACATGGGATTCATGTATACCTTCTACTATATTTTCACCATTCGTGGAACACTCACCTCTAGTAGTGATTTTCATAATCAGTCATTGATTAAAGGGTATTTCACCCATATTATTGTCATATGGCATAGAAGAAAGTCCTACTCAATGGTACCAAATTTTCTATCATAGATCTCAAATCAATCATCATCTACTAATCTTTACCCATGTCAATCGCTATGGAAATCATCATGGCCCTCCTTCCGACAAATATTCTCTTATCAACTTTGACTTATTTACTCTAGGAGTGGGATCTAGTGACATTTTAGTACCTTGGAGCCCATAGTCATCAATCACAGGTCTCTTGACATTCGACAATGGTTTTTCATCAATGGTCCATGAGTAAATGACTCTTTGATTTTGGCACATCCATTCACACTTGTTGGAATGTAATGTGTACCTTGGTATCCATTATCATTATCAGTGGGCTACCTTGCCTCTAGCAATAGTATACATCAATGACTTGTGACTAGACAATTTCTCCCATGTTCAACTTCAACACATCCATTCACATTGTGTAGATTCATATATTGTTGAACATCACTTGAAGACATTTGGCTTGGGTGGAATCCCTCATCGATGCTACCAACTAAGTTTTATAGTACCACACCTTAAATGCATTGGTCCTATGGAAGAGCACATTCTTTACATTTCATACAATCTCAATTACTGTCATCTGGATTCCACTTAAGACACAAATCCATTGTGTATCTATTCATAGCTATAATCTCATATTTTGCATGTATCCACCATGTATTTCTTCATGGCCATGATTCTACAAGTTATATATCTTATGGATCTGCACACTACTTTATTCGATGACCATGCTTGTATTTTCCATCTAAGTATCAGTTATGCCTACCTAAAGGAAGATCGTATTTTAATACATTGTCTTGTGTTTGCAAGTGATTCTCTAATGTCAAGATTGTTGGACCTCCCTTTGGTTTTATGAAAACTCGTCTCTTAATTAATAATGTATTTTGTCCATAACTATCCCTTTTGACCTCATTCATTAGGGATCATCTATTATACCACCAATTTCGTCAAGGTGAATCTATGAAGTTGGGTAACACTTTTTGGCAAGGGAGAGTGTAAAAAAAACATTTTTTATACTCTTAATTGAGGTAATTTTAAGTGCTTGATCCATCCATTAAAAGCTCGATCGATCGCTTAAATAATCCCTTGATCAAGGATTCTTGATGGAGGTGGAAAACCCTCGATCAAGGTGTTATATTGGGTTAAGTAAACCCTCTATCAAGCTATAGAGCTCAATCAAGATCCTTTATTTTTTCTCCTTTCTACTTTTAGCTGTGGGGGCCTTCAACTCCATCAAGTTATTTATATTAACCCATGAAGACCTCAATCGAGGGTTTAATTAACCCTCAAATTGAGGTATTTTGAAAATCCTCGTTAATCCCTCAATTGAGCTTTATAAATACCCTCGATCAAGTAAAATCGCTTTATTGAGAGTTTAAAATCCAAAAATTGAGCCCCCTTGCTGTAAGATTTTCTACAACTACAACTTTGAGGGGGAAAAGCCCCTTCATCTCTTTCATCTTAGGTGGCGGAGTTGATGCTAGTGGATTCGTTAGTGAATCGTCTATCCAATGGCAAATCATTTTCACAGTTTCAACTTCATTTTTTTTCTTTTAAAACTTATACTTAAAAAAAAATCATAGTTCTAAAGGCACTAAAAAAAATCAATATAATAAAAACTACAAAACCAAAAAAATATAAAAAATATGCAGAATCTCCGTGGATATCTTCTTTTCAAAAAGGTATTTATGGTTTTACAATTTATGTAAAATGTGATTCAAAAATTCACAAGGCTTATATGAGTTTTGAGGGATTCAATTTAAAAGATGTGTAAAATATCAATTTTTCATCACCACATTTGACTAAAAAGTGTTACCCATCTTCAGGGATTCACCCATCACAATGTACCAAATTGCACTTTGACCCAAGATACATTCTATTTTGTACCTTCCTTGTAATCACAAATCTAATGTTGGGACTTAGCCACTTTATGTGCAAGTTTCCATGTGCCCTCATCTTGTATTTAACAACCCGTAGGAACCCATTCTGCTACATATTTCCCTTAAGTAAAATTATTGGAACTTATGTTCTACCCTTTAGCAGCAAAATCCAGTCACCTACATAATGCATTAAAAATTATATAAAATGTATGAAAATTACAAGACCTGGGCAGAATAAATGAAGAGAATTGTACTTCTTAGATCGAGACCTCAACCATCATTTCCTAGTATAAATTTAGCATTTAATGTTGGAGAAGGTTAGCCTCGGTAGAGCTTGGCACACCTTGGAAGAAGCTAGGAGAAAGTTCTTGATTGTTCATTTTCAATAGACCCTTCACATCTCCGCAAGTAGTAGGTTTTTTCTACCTAGGGTTGTTTAGATCATTCTATCATGGAAACCATACTTTGGAAGAGATTGTAGTTGAAGAAAATCAAGTCGGAAAGGGACCCTGGCTCGAGTAAAGAGGCTATCTTCATCATAAGGAGGTGTATATATGTATATTTCCATTAATGATCATGTTAGGATCTGGGCGGACTACTCCTTCTCATTCTAGGGTCATGGGTGGGCCTCTGGATAAATTCGATATGGGATACTTCTATATCATCACCGCCGGACCGGGATAGGTTCAACATTCCATCATAAGGAGGCATATATACTATATATGTATATGCTAAAACCTATTACTTTTATGTAACTGAATTCATAGGGTTGTGTTCCTACTTACAATAGGGCTTATTATGCAAGTTGAATTTGACTTGTAGATTAGGGTTCCCAAAGGAAGAGTAAATCTATTGATTGTCTACATGTGTAGATGCTACGAGAATTCCAATGCTGAAATCTCCTCCTCCTTTTTAACACACAAATAAGAAGGCCTGGAAGTTATCTACAAGTACGTTTCTATTCATTGCCTAATATTTCTATAATTTCCTTAATGTCTAAATTGGAAAGAAAATTGTTGTTTGTTACAATTCTGTCAACAAAGTACCAACCCTTTCTTGAGGGATCTCAATAGCCCATACCAAAAATCCCCTTAAGATTTCCTCTTCATGCATATTGCTTCCTCCTCACTTTGCATTCATATTCTAATAGTCCACCTTCAACTTATCGATACCAACACAAACTCTTTCTTGCAATGTTCTTTTAACCTTTACATCAGATACTTCTAGCCTTCCAACTAACTCAATTGTTCGAATGTCGAATGCCATGATTCTCTCTAGACTCCTAAACTTCCACCTTGCGCACCTCTTCTTTCTGCTCCACGAGTTCACTTTTTTGTGCCCTTTACACCACAACTCTATATATGCACAAAATCCACACATCATCCTTTGTATAGATCCATACATGCATACTTAGAAATGCTCTGGCATCATTAACCATGTATTTGCAACACTAATTAGAGAAAAGTTACTGGTCAATCTAAAGAACTAAATATATTCAAAGATAAGGAAATCATGGACTTTGTGTGTACTACGTTGGATTAAGCATTAATCCAACAAATATTTCTTCCACAATGGACTGGCCTTCGTCGAAGAACATCCATGACTTGCAAAGTTTTATTGGAACTACAAACTACTTGCAAAATTCATTGCTCACTTTTCCCATTTTGCACACCCACTCAACGTGTTGAACGTCAACCATGTCCAAGTAGGTGGGAATCCACATAGCGGGAAGTGTTCATCAAAATGAAGAATGGTGGGAATTCACATAGCAGGAAGTGTTCATCAAGATCAAGCATAGTAGCGATTGTTTTCCACACCATGCCTCACATTTAACAATATTTCAACATTTAAGTGGATGATTTTTTACATGCAACGGACACTTTTTGTTGTAGCACTCAATACCTATCACATATCCCTTGAGACCTTTTCATCCATAGATCCAAACTATTTTGTCTATGATTATGAGATGCACTTGGTAGTTCAATTAGCTTATAACAATGGGGACACTATTTTGTTGGAAAAATTGATTATGCATAGATCATAAACTTCTCTACTTTCTCCGAACACAAAGCATGTTTGAGAATGCAAAATCTAAGAGTAAAATATAGAGTAAAACATAATACTCTATATTCCCCCCACCCCCACCCCCACCATCATATTATGTTTTACTCTATATTCCCCCGCACCCCCACCCTCATGTAGGGGGAATGTTTTACTCTATATTCCCCCGCACCCCCACCCTCATGTAGGGGGAATGTTTTACTCTATATTACCCCGCACCCCCACCCTCATATAGGGGGAATATTATGTGAGAGTGGGGATGAATATAGACCCCCCACCCCCCTCATATAGGGGAATATTATGTGAGGGTGAGGTTGGGGGTGGCGATGAATATAGACCCCCCACCCCCACCCTCATATAGGGAGAATATTATGTGAGGGTGGGGGTGTGGGGAAATATAGCGTAGAACATATTAGGTGGGGGTGGGGGGAATATAGAGTAAAACATAATATGTTTTACTCTATATTTCCCCCACCCCACCCCACCTTCATATAGTTGTTGGAAAAAGGCCATTTATATTTTACTCTATATTCCCCCACCCCACCCTTATATAGTTGTTGGAAAAAGGCCATTTCCTCATATGTTAAGTCATCTTCTTAAACAATCAAAGTCATTGACAACATCCAGGATACAAATAATCAAATTCATACAATTGCGTAAAGAACTTAACATAAGCAACATACAAATTTTCACATAAGAAGCATAATAAAAGTATATCTTCCAAAACTGCAACTCACAAATAAGAACAGAAAGTTCAAGCCATTTGATATAGCTCATAACTTGTTATAAAGCATATTGAAGAGAACACATCTAAGTGTGAATCCCTCGAAACTCTATGAGCCACCAATATTAAATGAAGATGAAC
>JASDQU010173899.1:9676-20817 GCA_032191745.1 Picea mariana | reverse complement strand
ATTGGGGGGATCTGAAATTATATATCGACCATAGATCTAAGTGTCATTGTCTCAGCCGTTCATCTATGCGCTCTCTTTAATCTACCAACGTGAAATCATATCTGCAGTGGAGACTTAGGCTTGCGCCATTTTGTGGGTTTGCTCATCTTTCCCTGCTTTTGTCACCATGGGGGTTAGACAACATACTTTCAAACTTCAAAGATATGAATCAACATCGATCATCATGCATGTTTTATTGAAATCAAGCCAACTAACCTATGCTCTAACCTAAGTTCTAACCTACTTCCCTATGACATTTAGCCCAGATTAAACTGTTGGACTAAGAAATTACTCTACCTTAGAGTTATTTGACCAAGATTAGGCTGTTTGGTCAAATTTATTCACTAGCTAGCCTATCCACTTGGCCAAGATTAAATAGTTTAGCTAAGATTATTCATTAATCCTATCAACATCAATTTAAAAGGACTTGGCCATGCTTAGACTATATGGACCAGGATATTGTTATTGCATGGGGCTTCATTTAATTTCTTTTATGCCCTCTTTTATTCTTTTCTCATTTTCTTTTTCTTTTTCTTTTCTTTTCTTTCTTTTTCTTTTTCTTTTTTCTTTTTCTGAATGTAGTAGTCTCTACAAGTCAAAAACACTGAAGGAACAAAAATACAATCAATAGTTGATCCTATAAATTATAGGGTTATAACAGTGGCTCCACCTGGGGATGGTATCCTCCTTGCGAGATGCCAAGAATCCAGTTTCTTATAGTCTTGAAGAATTTTTTCTAGAGCTTCTTCTGTTATCTAACTTGCTTTATTCCAGAAATGTTGATGACATTTTCAGTGTCTTAGGGCCTTCTCCATGGGCTTCAAACACCTGAACAAAAACACCTACACCTAAAAGACTTGTAAAAGAAATGATATATACAATGGAATGGAATGATGATCTCTCTACTGAGGTGGCAAGTAATGCTTCAGCATCCTGCCATTTATGGGTCCCCCTGGCAGGTCTAATTCGTCACAATAGCAAGTAGAAAATCATTATTTCCTCTGAAGGCCTGAATGGTGTAAGGACCCTTCCACAAGCTATCGAACTTCCCATGTTTACCTTTATCTTCATTTTTGGAGTCCCACCTCAAAACTAGATCACCCAATTCAAAGTTATCCTCTTTGGTTCTCTTGTCATAAATCTTTTTAATATTTTCCTGGATCACTTGAGTTCTATTGTAAACTTCTTCTCTAGATTGCATTAGGTGGATCATTTGATTTATTCTTCGTTGGACATCATTTGGTTCTTCTTGTGTTTATTGCAATAGTTTCATGACCAGAAATCCTAATGAAAGGGGAAAAATTACCTCAATTCCATACACCAATAGGTATGGAGACATACCGATCGATCTTTTGGTGCTAATTTTGTCAGCCTAGAGTGTGAAAACCAACTTATTATGCCATGATTTCTTGTTTTCCTGCAGTGTCTTTCTGAGGGTGTTCACCAGACTTTTGTTAGAAGACTCAGCTAACCCATTTCCCTGTGGATAATAAGTCATCGAGTGTCCCAAAGTAATATGATATTGATTACAAAAATCTATGAACCTTTTGGATCTAAAAGCCATTGCATTATCAGTTATAATTTTTCTGGGGCAGCCAAAATGAGACAAAATGTTAGTTTTGAAAAACTTGATGATGACAGAGTCAGTAGCTTGCCTGCATGGTACAGCCTCGATCCACTTGGTGATGTAGTCTGTGGCCATGAGGATCCATTTATGTTGGTCCGAAGAGGGAGGATGTATTTCACCAATGAAGTCTAGTCCCCACTATTGGAAAGGAGATTCAACAGAGACGGGTTTCATTGGGAGTGGCAGAAGCTTCCTTTTCCCTTCAAAACTCTGACACTGGTGGCAAGAAGTAACCTTCTGGTGAATGTCAGCAAACAACATAGGCCAGTAAAATCTATCTCTCATAATCTTCTTGGCTATGGTCTTCCGGCTCAGGTGCCCACCACAGTCTCCTGCATGGAAATATTGAAGAACTTTAACAAGAAATTAAGCAAGATACCACCAGGATCTTTCCAATAGCGATTGCCTTCTAGAATACAAAATTTCAATACTTTCAATTTAATAAATATAGCTCTGGTCTTAGTCAAACCTGGAGGAGCCTGTAAATTGAGTACAAAAATGAGGTCTGCGTACCAAGGGGAATTTAAGAATACCTCTTTTATGTTTGGAGTCACCTACTCTTCCAGTCTGTCCACTACAACCAAAACGTTAATATCTAAAGCATGGAAATTAGACTCAGCCATCAGTTTGGCCAAACCCTATCCTTTGATCAGTTTAGTAGGTTTTATCTCAATATCGTATTCCAGAATGACTGCAATCCATTTTCCTCTTCTGCCATCTGGATTATCCTGGGTCAGGATATCTTTAACCATTGTGTTTGGGACGTATGCAATTGTGTGAGAATGGAGAATATAGAACCTAAAATCTTTTTTATCCTTTACCAGGGTGAAGGCTTGTTTCTCCATAATGTTATAATTCAACGCTACATCTCTTAAAGCTTTGCTGAAAAAGGCTATGGGTTTCTCGTACCCTTCATTATTTTTCTATAGAAATACTACTACTATAGTGTGCTCAGATGAGAAAGAGAAAAGATAAAAGTCTTTGGTATAGTCTAGGCTAATCAGAACTGGAGCTTGGGTGAGAGCATGTTTCACTTGTTCAAATGATTGTTTGGACTCGGGCTTCCATTTGATTTTTGTGTCCTTTTTTAACATATTGGTAATATTCTCTAAGAATCTCGACCAAGTTTGGTATGAATCTTCTAAGGAAATTTATTTTGCCAATGAAAGATTGTAGTTATTTGATGTTCCTAGGGTGTTCCACCTTCTGGATAGCTTCTATCCTGCTGGGATCTATTTTAATTCCTTCTTTTGAGATTATGTGTCCCAACATTTTACCTTCCTCTAACCCAGAAAGGATTTTCTTAGGATTTAATGAAATCCCAAATTTCCTGCATTTCTCAAACACACGTTTGAGGTGGAGAAAATGTTCTTCGTCGAATTTGGAGTAAACATTTACATCATCCAAATAAATGACTATAAATTTCCCAGTCTCATCCACAAAGGAAATATCCATTGCTCTTTGGAAATTAGCTCCAATGTTCATCAGATCGAAATGCATCTTCACATACATGAAGGTACCCCAGGGTGTGGTAAAATTTGAATTCTCTTGATCTTTCGGGTGGACCAAGACTTGGTTGTAACCAGAGAAACCATCCAGTAAGGAGATCCTACTAGATCTGACCACCCTTTGTAAAATATGGTCCATTTTGGGTAAAGGGTAATTGTCTTTGAGGGAGACTTTGTTCATATTTCTAAAATCTATACAGAGCCTGATCTCGATAGTTTTCTTACTGGTTGGAACTAGATTAGAAACCCATTTGGAAAACCTCAAGGGGACTGTAATCTTGGCATCATACATCTTCTTGATTTCTTTCTCTATCAGGGGTAGCAACTTGGGATTAATTCTCCTAAGTTTATGTCTAAAAGGTTTATGTTCTTATTTTATGGGAATCCGGTGTTGTATGATGCTTGTGTCATAGGATTTTAAGTCCTCATAGCCCYAGACGAAAACATATATATATTCCTTAAAAAGTTCAATGTATTTKCTTTTTTKSCTCTGGTGGCRGTGATKTAGACATTTTTATCATTTTGGGGTTTTCTTCTGTTCCTATGTTACAGTCTTCAACCTCTTTACCACTAGCTTCAATTTTTGGTTTTTTGGCTACATCGTTAAAATCAAACAAGTCTTCCAACGGAACTAAACCTCTAGGTAACACATTAATTTTCAATTGCAGGATATCAGAATCTACATTGTTTTCATTGATTTCTTCAACATCTGTTGTATTTACACTACCATTCTCAAAAACAGATTTATTTACAACTTCTTCATCCTGTTCTAAATCTATGTTCATACATTTGAAATCATTTTTACATTGCAGGAAATCTTCAATTTGATCGTCATTTCCAAATACCTACCAATATCTGATGTGGATAGGAATGGTGGGTCTGCACTTCACCTCCACTGTGTACTTGTGAGTGGGACGAAAAGGGATTTTACAGGTAGCTGCTGGCGTGGCCAGTCCGTCTGCGAGTATATTTTGTCCTCTAGGCATCACCTACAAATGAACCTCAGTCAAGCATTGGAGAGCATCTAAAACAACATTTCTATAGGCTCTAAGTCTATGATGTTTTGCTGCATACTCACCTTTGATTTTCTTGATAATTAATTCAGAATCACCCCTTACCATTATCTTCTTAGCACCAACTTTCTTCAATAATTTCAGGCTGAGCATTAAAGCCTCGTACTTGACTATGCTGTTAGTACATTGAAATTTTAGTTTATAGGAATGATTCTCAGAGTACTTTTATCTGTGGTTATGCATCCGCACTCTGGCTCCAGCTCCTTCTTTACTCATAGCACCATCAAAGTCCATGCTCCAGAAGTCTGCTGGCAGTTCCTCATTTTCTTCAACCATGGGGTTTCTTACTTCGAGAATAGCTTTATCATCCTTTGGATCAGGTGCATCATCTTCCAGTTGTGTGATTTTCTCTTCAAGTTCACCATCGTTATATAGAATAAAAGAATCTAGGTCAGAGTGTGCAGAATATAGTGGGTAATTGTGTGGATTTTCCTAACTACTGACCATATATTTCATCAGTGTTTCTTTGTAAAGTCTTCTCTGTAGACCAAAAACTGGAATGGTGGCATATGAGATATCTAGCTGCAGGGTTCCTCTCAATTTATATCCCCAAGACCTTGATAACAACATACCATACTTGTGGGGAATGTCTGCTACGACGATGTCCATCAACAAACGTTTTGCCGGTATTTGAGCCAAGGTGATGCATAAGTCTTTAATCATGCCTATACATTTGACCTTGCTAGAGTCAAAAGAATGAAAATCTTTGTAGTCTAGTCACCTCAAGTCCCAACTTTTCCATCATGGCTTTGGGCATTAGGTTGTGAGAAGCACCCGAATCCAGCATAGTGTTGTGCAATATCAGATCATGTATATTTAGGCTGATGTAGAAAGGGTCCATGACACCATTATCATTTTGACTGTCAACTTCAGGACCAAAAAGGAGCTCAGGTCAGTCATCAACAATGTTTACTGTGTCAGAGTGGAGTACAGATCCTACATTCAAGGCTTCGGTACCCATATCGGGTTCGATACTTAAAGCTTTTATTACCTGAGACCTATAAGCATTCTTGTTCATCAAATCAGAGAGGGGAATGGGAATCTTCAATTTTGCTAGTTCCCCTTCAAGGATGAAAAGAGAGGTGCTTTTGTTTAAACTCTGTACTTCTGATTTATCGACAGAAACTTTGTGGATAGGTGCACCTATTTGAATGGTTGATGAAACTTCTATCCGACTTGTTCTCTTAAGAATTTCTGGATTTTTTTGCACAATAGATTCAACGTCATTACGCCTAGAGGGATTTCTTGGGAGGATTTTATGAGGTTTTCTTGGTTTCAACAAACTTCTTCGGAGAATTATGATTAGTATTCTTAATCCTCAGGTTATATTGCCTGTGAACCTCCATTATAGCGTTCTCAAAGGCTTGTTGTTCTGTTTTCTCAGATTCCTCATTCACCTCTGTTTGCGAAAGGAGAAGGATTTCATGTTCTTCTTTTGTGAGGAAAATAGAATCATGATCATGATCATGATAACCCATTAGATTTATATGAGAATCATCAAACTCCTCAATAACTTCCTCCACATCATCAACATAGTTTTCCTGGAGAGGTGGTCTAATCTGTTGATCAGGTCTTTGTTGTTTCCGTTGATCCCTAGGATCTCTTTGTCTAATCTGGGGAGGATTTCTCCTAAAGTTTGGGTTTTTGATTTGAGGGGAAACTTGGTTCTCCCTAGGTGGGTTCTTGTCAGTTATGGTGAGTCTCTCCATAATTTTATCCATATCTCTCGCTAGAGAATCTAATTTGGCATCAAATGAGGAAGTAGAAGGTTCTTCCTTGATGGTGACCCTCGTTTTTGTTCTCTGCTTGGCCCTTTTGGCCAAAAGATTTGTTTCTACACTGACGACACTTTTTTCCATGTCTTCCAGAGTTGCTGCTATTATCAGACTAATCGGTAGGTGTGGACACTAACAGATCTCCCTAGATCCACCTAGATATAGAACAAAATAGGACAGGACATGACTCTTTCCCTAAGTTTTGACCATTGAATTAGCTAGTAGGAAGGAACAAGTAACATACCTTTGTATCGCTTCCTAGGGTCTCCGTTGCTCCTGCTTCACTTCGGTGCTCTCGTGAGGTCAAGACCAAGACAAAACAAACCAACCAAAGTGAAGATAGCAAAATATATTCAACTGTCAACTTATGTGTATGATCAAGGAATTACACAATAAAGTGAGAATGACTTTATGGGAAAAGGACATGCCCCTGTATCATATTGATTGAAAGTAGAAGATTAAAACCTGATCACCTTGATGTCGCAATCTTTTTTTCGATGGATCTTGGATCCAACACACACACTTTCTCAATTCTTGCATGAAGAAGATCAAATCCTCTTGATAGACCCTCTAGAGTCTCCAAGCTCCTGTTCAAGCTAATTCCTTCACACAATTCTTTCACCAATTCTCCAATGAATCTTGCTTAACCTTTTCCATGAGAATTCCATCAATATATAGGAGAGAATGATATGGTTAGTTAGATAAGAATGATCCCACAATATCATGGAATCCAGCACAAGGTTAACCATTCGAATGCCAACCCATTCTTCTAGAAGATTCCCTTCTAGAACCATCGAGAATTCATCTTTTTCCAAGCTTTAGAGCAAGTTCTCACCCTAGCTATGTAGCACTGTGCGAGAAGTTCGCACCCTAGCTTAAGGAAGCCTGCGAGAATGGGTCATTCTCGCACCCTAGGATATTAGGAACCTGCGAACTCTCTTCAAAAGTGAGTTTTCTGGGAAGAGATGAATGTCACTTTTATCAGGAGAAAGTTCTTATGAGGAGCCTGAGTACACCAACATAAATACATCACCGTGATGACCAAAATCATGGGTAACAACTGCGTTTCTTTCCCTTAATTGATACGACATGTCAACATCAAAACCATCACGGAACTTTATTAATGCCAAACCTTGTGGTGGTTTAATTTTAGTTGGGATAGCATTTTATAGATTGTTGAAATGAGTGCGGTAATCCTGCACTGTCTCTCCTTGGTTCCTTATGATGTTCTCATACTCCAACAGAATTTGGAGAGGATTTTTCTTTACCTCCCATCGGTCTAGGAAAGTCTGATGGAAAATAGTAATGTCAGTAATGGTAGCAACACGTAAAGTTTTGAACCACTTTTTCACATCTCCAGTTAGGCTTTGTGCGAATAATATCATTTGCACATCATCTTCATCTACTTCTTGCAGGTCAAAGTAATCATTCATTTTGTCAACATGTTGTTGCACATTCAAGGGGCAGGTACCATCGAACTGTGGAAGTCTAGTTTGATAATCTTGGGGCATGTCATGTAAAGGAGAAACCAATACTAATGGAGAATATCTTGCCACCATGATTGGTGGAGGAGGATGAACAACAACCTGTGTGACAGGAGAGGAAATGCCTGAAGATATAGAGGCTGAAGGGCTTGGAGGAATGGAGTGACCTAGTGTAATTTTAGTAGAAACTGCAGTGATGGTTAAAATAGGAAGTTTGATGGACTACTAGAGATGGAGCTTGTCTAAGGCCTGGCCAATATTTGGGACTAGGTCTTCAAACTTATCATTCTTGGAGTGAAAACGTTGCTCAAATTCATCTCTAGGAAAAAGTATCTCAGGGGTCCTGGGATGAAAAATGGTTTGGTCTAAGACCGTTTCACTGACAAAACTATAATATTTTTTCCTAAAAAGACTTGTTGAAAAGGGTATCTCAGACTCAAGGTATGGAAGAACAACTAACTTTTCTGGGATGGAAAAAGACCTCAGAAGCGGGTTGTTACTCCTCAAAATTTCTGCAGTTCTTTTCTTTCTGAGTAGTCTTTCGGTATTATCTATTACTTTTGTAGGTTCTGGGTCAGGATGAGATCTGGTAGAAATTATTTTGGGAGCCAGAACTGTTGATTTTATTCTACCTTTGGAGATTTTGGTTATTTATGAACAAACTTTAACAACCTTTGAACATTATTTCTAGGTAAAGATTAGGGTTTGTGTTTTTTCTAGAAATAAAGCCGTCTTTGTTCTAGGGGAAAGAAAACAAGGGGCAGAAAGTTTGTTTCAGTTTGTCCCCAATGGAGTCGCCATTTATGTTATCACTCTGTAAATTCCTAGAGGTTTTTATGAGGTAAGAAGAAACTTATCGGAGGTAACCTTAACTAACCACTTCAAAACTAGAAGCTAGCCCTACCAGTTTCAGAGAGGGATCACTCTGTGTGTTCTAGATTTGTTTGAGTTTTCAAGGATTTTAGGCTAGTTAGAAAGAATATAACCGAGTTTTTTGTATTTTTTTTTAATGAAGTGGTTGAATATCAATTATGCTTCCATTGGGATATGGGGTCTATTTTTAAAATATAGAAGTTAAAGACAACATTACAAGATTCATTTCATAGGGCGAGATAGTGCTAATGTTGGATTCTTTAGAAATAAAAATGGTGTATTGCTGAAAAGGTGAGATATCAGTTAAAACAAAAAAAMATTTAAGAATTTCTTTGYTATAACATCAGAGGAAAAACATTTAAATATGTAAAAGATTAAGAACATAATACACAATGGTAAATTCTACAACTTKAACTTCTTTTAAAGATTAGATTTTAGAAAGACAATATGATAACCGAGAAAGAAAAAACTTGTACACAGACGGAGGGAACTTCACCAACAATTGWCACACAGGAATYGTGTGAAACTTCTCTTTGTATTACTGGAATAACTTCTTGATAAAAATTACAACAACTAGAGCTTGCTCAGGCGTAAAGATCAACCCTCCATACTTCTAAGTGGGAAATRTTTATAATAAAAGTTACAACGACACTGTCATTAATGATCAGGACRTGGAAGATTCTAAATGTAACTAAGTARCTCAACAAGATACAAAACTTCAGGGACTGTTAATGATGTGTCGAATTCTTCAAGATGATTTTGGGGAAGGTCATTGGTGAGTCATCTACACGACTTTGTCTGATCTTATTGTTGACTAGACTTGGACACCTCATTTCCTACTTGATCAGATTACATAGCTCTTCTCATCGTAGCTGACYGGGAATAATGACTTTGAGTAATCTATGGTATATTTCATCCATATCTGTGTACTTGGCAAAAGTTGGCCTGACGATGAAAATATACCAGATCTTGTGTTGTATGTTGATGTTTGGCTGCAAAGTTTCTAAGAATGCCTTGTCTATTATGTTGCCCTGTATTCCCAAAAATTTCGAACTGTCTTTGGCCACCGTGGCCATATTCTGTTTATAATCAGGAAGGTTCATTAACTTATAATTTAGGGCCATTAAATCCAGGAGACCTTTCTTCTGCAGAGCTTTGATCTTACTGAAAAATCTTTAAACTCCTGTGTCCATAGTCTGGACTTTCTCTTCCAACTGCAGCATAAGTTCTCTCTTGGTCAGAACCCTCTTGACTTCGAGGATGGTTTCCATCCTGTCTTCAATCTTCAAATCCTCTACTTCTTCCTTGGTTTTCGAATTCAAGAATCTAATGATCTGAGTGGCTTCTGTGGGCATTTCTCCCAGCTCTCCTTTTATTTTCTCAATAGCCTACCTGCTCCTCTATACTAGTTCCTTTTGCTTGAACATGATTTGCACCATAGGCCATATTTTATTTATGGATTTGCAGATATCCATCCAAATATTTTCCTTGGCCTCAGCAAGTGTCTTGCCCACCACTGTTTGCTTTCGAAGCTATTGCAATTCCTGTTTGAGTTTTTCTGATGTTTGTTTCTCCATGGAGTAACTTGTTTGATAAGAAGACTTAAGCTGTTGAAGATCCTCAAGCTACTTTTTTAGTATGCTAATTTTTGTCTCCTGTAAGTCCATTTATTCCAGGGATTTAGCTAATTCCACTGTCTTTTCCAAAGCTGTCAGTGGAGTTGTTGAAGGAATTTATGTTGTGGAGGTTTATGCTACAGATGCTGTGCTTACCCCTGTGAGTGGAATTGCACTCAATGGATTGAATTCCATAGGCATTGATTGTTCCTTCTCCTTCACTAATCTTTCCAATTCCGCTTCCATCTCTTTCAACTGTGCATTATGTTCCATGATCAACTTGAGCATCTCATGCTTCTCACCTTCTATATCGGCTATCTCCTTTGCCTATGCATCTTCCATTAGTGGCAGTTTCAGTTGTTTCCTCAGAGATGCTATATCAACATTTTTATTTTTGATCATCTCTTCGACTGCTTTTACATTCGAGGGGTCATACCCGATATTGAGGACCAATTCTTCCAACGTTTTAATTTTTTTATCTTTTTCAAAGGATTATATTTTTTCTACCTTTAGCTGTGTCTGAACATTTCTCAGAGAGACCTGTAGTTTAGCATCCGAAGTAGAAGTATTTGCCAAAGTGGAGAAAACCATTTCTCTAGAATGCCTATGCAGATCCATTTGATCAGCAGGGTGCACATCTCTAGTGTGGAACTTGAATGTTTCCCTTTTGTAGTCAATGATTTCCTTTGGGTTGGGCACCTGTGCCTGCAGAAAAGCCATGTGTGTTCTATCCTTCTCTGTATCAAATGCAGAAAACAGTCTGTGCTGTGTCGTGGATGTCTGTTTCCAAAAATTGAGCATAAGTGTTGTTGGTCAGCGTTTGATTCCTCTTCTTGATCAGGTCATATTTCTAAAAAATGCTCAATTTGATGCCTCCTAGTTTTGGCTGGTTGATAAATGAAGTATCCCTCTACTTCTTGGATGAATAAATATATGTGATCTGCTGGCTACTAGTGATAAGTGGTGACTAATCATCTTTCATAACTGTATCAGATTGGGTTCCCTTTTCACTAGCCATGTCAGTTACATGAGTGGATTTCGGCCTCTTGGTGTGTAATTGGAAATCTTCAACTGAGACTTCGGTGACATAAGGTGAAGAATCCTTCTTGGGCCTTTTATCCTTTGGAACTTGTGGCATGTTTGTTT
>JASDQU010173897.1:3139-15055 GCA_032191745.1 Picea mariana | reverse complement strand
TACTACTTTCATCAGCATGAGTAAGTAGTAAAGCAGAATCAGGTTCAATGAATTTAGAAAATGTATACAATATAGATTGATGATTTACCTCATCGATAGAAACCCTGGAGTTGGTTTTCATGTCGTATATGTCCACGACATTTGGTGTGAATACGATTTTCTTTCCGGTTCCGGAATTCATCATCTGATACACGGAGAGAAGGTTGACATAAAGCTTGGGAACATGCAGCACATTCTCGAAACTTTCGTTAGCAAGTTCAATCCTTCCTTTTTCGGTGACTTCGACAAAAGAGTTGTCCCCCGTCATAATAGGAGGACTTTTGCATGCATCCAAAGAAGAATAGACTGCTTCTAATGCATCCATGTGATGTGATGCTCCTGAATCAACGATCCAAGCATTGGGAGAGGAGTTGATTGCAATCAAAGCATGGATAGAATTGCCTTTCTTGGAATTCGGATCTTTTGGCTTCTTCTTCTTTGCATGCTTGGGGATGTGATCTCCAAGGTTGTTTTGTTGAAGTATCTGAGACAACAGATCTATTTGTTTTTGCATGCATGCGAATTCGAATGGAATCCTTTGTGACATTATGTGCATTTCTCTCCTTTTCTTCCTTTTCTTCCTTTTCTCCTTTGGATCCGGAGGCATCGATGAAGAGTTTTGTGTACCCTTCCTTCTTTGTATGTGCATGATATTTCTACTTATATTTATCTTTATATTTCTTATATTTGTGGGTTCCATCATGGACAGTGAGTGCATGCACCCTTGGGCCTCTGATTGCACCCATGTTGATGAGCTTGGTTTTCTCTTGTGTCATGGATTCGATAAAGTCCTCAAGAGAAGGCATCTTCCAGGTGGCTCCAGAGGCAAATATGACAGTATGGAATATGGATATGAACATAGAGAGTTTAGGTCCAATCTTGGAGAGAATGGTGAGAACCATTTGTTTCTCCTCTGTCGATTTATCAACCCCGCAAGCTTTGAGTTGCGACAGTAAATCCTTGAATTTTGTAAAGAAATATTGGATATTGTCGAATCTTTTTGGATCCAATGTGAGTAGCTCCACCTCCAACATGTGTCCCCTCATCTCATCTTGTTTTCCAAAGAGCCCTTCCAATATTTTCCAAGCTTCATTGGGAGTCTCACAGGAAGATATGTGACAAAGGAGATCGGGAGAGATAAGACTACAAATTGTTCTGAGTGCCTCATCCATGCGATTTAAGTACTTGGATTTTTCTATGGATGATGTCGGTTATGTATCTGTATTCATGGTTAACCTGTACAACCCTCTAGATTGGAGATGTATGGCTATTTTCTCCTTTCATGCAAAATAGTTGTAAGGTGTAAGAATGAATTCTTTTTGGAATTCCATCTTTCCGCTTTCTTCAATCTTTTGTACCTGCAAAAACATTTGGTGTAGATTTTGCTTAGCAGTCTGTCGGCTCTGATACCTTGTAAATGTGTTGAACCTGCACATAATAGATCTAGATAAACAATAATACACACATTTTCAGAGAGAATTGGAAAAAGAAGAAGAAGGAGAGAAAGAATGGAAGAATTCTCATTAACCGTTATGAATAATGAATAATTTACACATGATATACTTTATATATATCAATGAGTTCGACTTGAGGTGAACCAATGCACCATAGTGGTGGTCTAGAGTGATCTGGACACACACCAACAGTTATGAGAGTGAACTGCCACCTATTCTAGTCTCTCAGACAGTTACAGGAGTGAACTGCCACCTAGTTGAGTTAACTAGTCGACTAGTCTTTCGTTAACTGACTGAACAGAGAGTAGTGAGGAGTTAACTCAGGGAATCAAGGCTAATGCACCACTTTGGTGATGATACCAAGGCAAGGTCAAATTAGCATGGTGATGATCCCAATGTTGCATGGTGATGATCCCAATGCAACATCTAAACTCAACTCAACTAGTCAAACTGAAGTGTCAACTGAAAGAGAATATTCTCCAAGTGGAATATTCTCCCCTAAAATATAGGAGATGATAATCACTAATTATGACTAATTAACAAGGAATAACCTTAGGAAAAAAAAATCCTAGGTGTGTGTGAAGTAACTCCAAAAGTATCTTGACCAATTTTGTATGATATAGGGTGCTTATTGACAAATATTGTAATTGTGTTCAAATGAGTTAATAATTTAATGAAGTATATAATTTCATTTATTTTATCTTCCTTGAAAAATTGTTATTAAAACAATTTTTCTAATCCAACTTTATATCAAGATATGTTTTGAAAGATTTGTACAACAATGATAATTGTGTATTAATATATCGAATATGTATGTTTATGAAAACATGTTATTTTATCTTAATTGAACCATTTTTACACGTTTCTTCTTATATTTTCTATAAAGTATATTTTGATTGTTCTCACATAGTATATCTGAAGAGGGTTCTACACCACCATGTTTAATGATTCATATTTTTGGTATTAATGATTTTCTATATTTGGGTAAAATATTCAAGTTATCAAGAAATAACATATATGATGTTACCTCGGTGTCCTTTTGTTTCAATGTTTAACTAAATTTCATGATGTACCAATGATGATGGCTTGAAGAATTTATTGTTGATTTACCAATGAGGAAGGCTTGAATAATTAATTGTTGTATTTTCCAAATCAAGTTGGAGATTCAATCCCCTTTAACTATTTATAGCAAGAATTTGAAAGGGTAAAATACGCAAGTTATACAATAAACCCTTAGATAGAAGTTGAGGAAACAATAGTGAAAATATGTGCCCTCAAAAACAAATAATTATCACTTGATTACTTCTTCAGGTATATTCTCACATGTTACCATATCATCTTGTAGCTTCTATTTAACATTAACTTGTATGCTCCACATGAAAACTATTAGAAACATAGTTACAATGTAATTGATATTTGTGCTAATGATGCTTAGATGATGTGTGTAAACCAACTATAAAATGACCTTGGTGATCACCATCTTTGTGCTCTATAGTTCAATAAATTTATTTCATTAACTCATTTTTATGAGCTTGATACTCTTTTTAACTTCACTGAATTGCAAAACTCCACAAAAGGTCCCCAAAAATACAAAAAATTCATAATATTATTGCCAAAAGAAAATTACCAAAGATACATCCTTGTCAATTTTTGAACAAAAGTTCATCTAGTTCCTATACAAGATCATCAATGACTTGGCTTGGTTTTGTTGGTTTCTTTTATCCCATTTTACTCATAAAATAACTATTTCTTTATTCCAACCCTTAGAAATTCTTTATAAATGATCTCATACTTTTTATCCATGCTCTTGTTTGACATTTAATAGTTCACCTACATTGCATGGTAATTGTCTACATTTTCAAAACATAAGATTGTTTCCATCTTAGTAACATTTGCATACATGTTATGAAAGGAAGCATAATTTTATTTTCAAAACCTATTTCAAATATGGTATAAATATTACTTTCAATAATAAACTCTTTTGCAATGAAATATTATTTTCCTGGATTAATTAGCTCATTCAATTTCAGATCTTTTGACTGTAATTGGAAATGTACATTGTAATGACACACTGGAAACTAATATTTAAATTATTGTTTTTTTCGATTAATTAGCTCATCCAATTTCAGATCTTTTGACTGTAATTAGAAAACATTGTAATGACACACTAAAAACTAATATTTAAAGATGTATCTCAATATAACCACTCATTAACCTTTAACATTTATGAAATTGGTACCAAGTCAAAAGGAATATACAACAAGAAATCAAGTGGACAATGTCATACATCCTTTAAATCAAGTGGACAATGTCATACATCCTTTTGGCACTCTTGTGGAACTATCTTTCTAATAAAGTGGACAATGTCATACATCCTTTTGGCACTCTTATGGAACTGTATGGGAATAAAAGAGATTTTTTGCATCAGTATATCTAATAACAACTTTCTTTCCAAAAAACTAAGAGTGACAACTTTTAGGGCTGAAATCACAAGAAAGAAAATGCATGTGTACATCAACTTAATTTGAAAACAAATATATGAAATGTTACATACTTTTCCAAGAAAATATGAAGATGTGCATTTTATTTATTTTCCATGAAAATTACATTAGAAACTAGTTCATTGTCGACTTCAATGAAACCATAAAATTATATTTCTTCCAAGCATATTTTTCACAACAACTATAGCAACTCACATACCTTTATGCTTTGCATCAATCAAAAGAACATTAATCTTTTCTAAATCCTCTATATTTGGGTGTATTCAAAAACAAACATTATTAGTGTATTATGATGTTATATAAAACATAAAAAATCCAAACCAAAAGAAGCTTCGGGTGTTAAAAACTGTCCAAATTAAATTATAGTTGGAACAACCATGCCATGTTTATCAAATTATAGAACAAAGTTTCATTTTCATATTTGAAAAACTTGATGTTAACCATACTAAAAAGGATAAATAGATTTTAATAGTCTATCAAACAATTGTGTTTCATAAATACAATATAGGGCATATAATCTTGCAAGTTTGTTTGAAAAACAAACCTCCACCAGCCATGTGACCTGCATGCATAACTTATATTAACAATAAGTGTCTCTAAATAGGGGTTTTGATTATCTAGAATATATATACTTGCATTATAATGAATGGGATATAATCAAAATGAAAGTGATAAATGTCCAAAACTCCAAAAAAGGCTTTCCTAAACAATTCAAAAGGAAAGGAGATTTGTAATGTGTTACAAGAACCATAACAACCACATACTAACTGCATGGTCATACAACGTTTATGATGAATAAATTCAAATCCTTATATGTGGGCCTAGCGTCATGGATGGAAAAAAAAAACTTTCAATCACAACATATAAGTTTTATTTATGTTTTTGTTGTTGATTCTATCTCCAATACAAACAAGATTATTGACCTGGTCCCTAAAATATAAATAAATATTAGTTCACGTTGAATCTACATCTTTATCAATAACATAAAAAGCTTATATAAATATGAACAAGATTAAACTCAAGGAGATAAAGACAACCGATGTGAACTCATCAACAAGTTTGTTGATATCAAATTGAAAGAAATCACATCCATGAATTTAACTATAAACCATCTGAAAATAAATGTTTATAAAATTCATTACCCAATACCACTACTGATGTTAGTAAATTCTCTGATAAAAAAAATACACAAATAAGCCACAAAAAAGAAAATGGAAATCCAATACAATGGAAAAATATAAAAATATTATAATAATAACAATGTGCAAAGGCAGTGCTAGAACAAAAGAGAATTACAATCATTAAAATCTTAATGGCAAGAGTTGAAATAAAAAAGAGAAATCATTGACAAGGAAATATAGATAAAACTTCATCTAATTCATGCAATCTGTGAAATGGCTTTACCAAAAGAGAATTTCAATCATCTTAATGGTAATGATTGAAATAAAAAAAGATAAATCATTGACAAATAAAGATAGATAAAACTTCCTCTAATTCATGCAATATGTGAAATGGTTATTCATAATAAGAGTTGAAATAAAAAACAGAAATCATTGTCAAGGAAATATAGATAAAACTTCATCTAATTCATGCACTCTGTGAAATGGCTTTACTAAAAGAGAATTCCAATCATCTTAATGGCAATGATTGAAATAAAAAAGATAAACCGTTGACAAAGAAAGATAGATAAAACTTCATATAATTCATGCAATATGTGAAATGGCTATTCATGATACATGATAAGAAGAAAGAAAATCAATTGGGAAACTTGTAATAATTCCTACAATTGGTTTGAATAACATTCAACATACTATAATAACACAATGAGCTATGTTGATTATTATAAATTGGAACAATGTGTAATGATCATTATATGCATGTACAAAATGAAAGTTTAGGGATGAAAACTACAAGTCATATGCATAGACACTGTGCACTAAGGAACTACATAACCATGTTTTCACTACATTAGCGTACACAACCATTTAACAAAGCATATTCAACCCAAATAAATAAAATCAAAACTTACACTATATTTGATAATAAAGCCTATGCTCCAAGATTTAGCAATAAATTATAAAGTTGAACTAGAACAACACAATGTCAACCTAAATATCTCATAATCTTTTATCTTCTCATTATCTCCTTGTTATACAAATGAGGCAAATAATCCAAGTATTTCATAATCTCTTATCTCTTTGTCATACAAATGAGGCAAATAATCCAAGTATCCCATAATTTCTTATCTCTTTGTCATACAAATGAGGCAAATAATCCTTATATTTATATATAAATCACCTTCTAAATATGTAATCCCTCTATTTATAGAAGTCACCTTCTAAATGTGTTTATTAAAATATAATAAAATATGTGAGCCAACAAGTTCCCTAGGATTTTTGTTCACCAACCCTTATGGGCTCTCCCTCTAGCTTAAAGGCGTAGTTACTTATCTATGGGTGACATGAAATCTATTTTTTTTACTATTAAACAAAGTTTTGATATTTATAAAATTTAAAAAAAAAAAGAGTGAGAAATCAAAGAAGACTAAAATATGAGACTTATCTTCGTGCATTATCCTAAGGTTGATGGTTCATATTTGGCTCTATTATGCAATGCACAAATAACCAAAATTTAGTCAAATAATGAATAATACAAGTCAATATTGAAATCATAGCAACATCATTCAATCAATAAAAATGATTGAATTCCATTATTGCTATGTTCACAATGAAAATAAATCAAATTTCCCATATGATGATTAAATGCTTGATTTTACAAGGTTGTATATCATGGTCCCACTACCACATGGAAAATCATTATTTGTCCACATGTAGTTCAAGTGACCTTGAGGTGGCTATCATGTAGAGATCTATGTGTGTTTGTAGCTTTCATGGCTCTTATTTTAGGTGCTTGTCCACTCATTGATCCATACTCCAAAGGTTCATTCAATACAATTTATCAATCTATCGAGTCCACTTGCTAATTAGATTTCAAGCTCTTTGGACTTCCCACTACATAACTCTTTTGACATACCCAACATATTCTTCAACTAGATGTAGTAAGCCATGTTGATTCCATAGGCCCTAGCATATTCTATCCCTTTTGCACATAATTCGAATGACCTTCTCAACAAAATCAACACACCATTTAATAAACTTCAATAAAATTTTGAGTCCATGGATCCAAGTCAATTTTGAACTTAAAATTTCCCATTGGCACAAGCCTTATTCTGAACTTGATGCATAATTTAACTAGATTCTATGAATCTAGGTCAATTATGGATCCTTCATTTTCTCCACTTTGAACACATACCTCTATGGTCTCACTTGTAGATTCAACTATAATTTATAATATTTTCAACTACATGCTCTTGAGTAGATCGGACTATTCATACGTCATAACCTACACAAGTTCTTTTCCAAACTCAATCGAAAAAATCATTCCATTTTCAAGTTCTTAGGTCTAGAATCCCAAGCATTTCAAGTTCTTTCTATGTTATAAAATGAAAAATCCCCATGGACCTAACCTTGAACTATGATTAAATTCATACCTGATCCAAATTGGATCGTTATATTATTTATCATCTATCTCGATGCTTTCAGAATGGAAAAAATTGGAGGAAACGGCTTGCAAGGTCATTTTAGTGGCAAGTCCCAGTTTGGAAAATTGGGGTCTGGAACCTTCTGAAGCCATTTTGAGGCATTAAACAAAGTTTTTGGGGATTGTTGTGTCTGAAACTTATGCACACCCCCTCGACATTGTTCTACTCTGATACATTTCCAACGGTGAAGATTGTGCGTCAATTGGAGTTCATATGCAAACGTTATGCCTCCAACAAGTTGAATTATTGTGTTGACCACCATGGTACAAGAGGATGCCACTTCACCCTCCATTACTCATGCATATGAGGCTAGCCACGTTATTAATTTCAAGCATATTCTAGAAGGTGAAAAAACGTACCACAATTGAGGGTTAAGGAAGTCAAAAACGTATCCCTAGATGGTTATCGGGCTATGTTAAATACTAGGCCACTAGGAGGAGAAGGGGTTCCATTCTATGTTATTGTATTTTGTTCCATAGCAGAGCATAACAACTGGGAGTGGGAAATTATAGAGCATAATAGAGGGGGTTAATGTTTTGTAGTATCCTAATAGAACACAGGTATCAGGTAACTCCATAGAGAGTGCCTTCTCCTTTGTACTTGCATTATTTCCCTACCAGAGAAAAGAGAGTAAAGAAGCCTCACTTGCTAGCTTGGTTTTCTCTCATAAGGGTTTCCCAGAGAAAATATTTGTGTTCTTTTTTGGATGGTGTGTGATTGTACTTTATTGTTCTATATTTTTCATATTTTATCTATTTCATGCATAAGCAAAAAATCAGTAACTAAATATTTTGGAATCTAAAGGAATTTAACCTTTATAGTGTAGATTTTAGTTTTATTTATAATATTTATTGTGACAAATTGTTCCATTGGAATATCCATGACATTTTTCAGACCATATTGGTATCAGATCAAGTTTTCTTTTGGTTATTTTTCGAATGTTGCAGGATCTAGGAATTGACTTAAAGAGAAGTCGCAGAAACCCTAGCCATGGTGGATGAGTATGTTCACAATAACCCTCGAGATCCAACAGAAGAGTGATTTGAGAGGTTGGAAGCACAAGTTTTTGACATTAGTCACAATATGAACCTCCTCATGGTGGCTCTAGCAACCAATCTCTGACCGTTTGGATATTATGGAGGCTCTAACTCAGAGATCATATCAAAGGAGAAATCAAGAGATTGGGAAGACTCAGGAAAGGATTCGTGGAAAGAATCTGAGAAAGAGAATCCAAGTTCGAGTGTCGTGAACCATTCATAGTCCCTATTCAAGATGGAAGCGGAAGTGGACATAAATCCATACCAAGGTGAGATTGATGCATTAAAACTGAATCATTGGTTGCAAAAAATAGAAGTTTATTTTAGTGTTCACCATATAGATGAAGAGTAGAATATTTCATTTACTAGATTGAAGTTGGAGGTGCGTGCTTTAACCTAATGGAAAATCCATATGAAAACACTTAGGCTAGAGGGTGATCTTCGAGTAACTAGGTGGGAGAAATTCAAAGCCATCATCAAGTCCCAATTCTACCCTATCGGGTATGTAGAGGACCAATGGATCCATTGATACTACTTCAGATAGAGGTAGGGGTAGAGTGTATAGGAGTACACCACTGAGTTCAGAAAGATGGCCATCATGTTGGGTATCTCTCCCAAGAACCCAGATGTACTCATCAAGTATTTGGGGAGTTTACACAGTCATCTATGAAATCATGTGATGTTCTTCAAGCCAAGGACAGTGGATGATGTGTGTGTACAGGAACAATACTTGGAAAACATAGGCCAAAATAAGGGGAAACCAAGTGGTTTAAAGCAGAAAGAGCACCAGGAAGCTTCCAAGGAGGGGAAGAAGAATTGGAAAGGGGGGAAATATAAGAAGAAAACAACCTCTACACGTCAATGCAAAGATCCCAACCATTGCAATCATTGCAACATTGATGACCACACCAAGGAAAAATGTGGGAAACTGCATCCAAAGTTGAACTTGAAGAACCACAAAAAGAACGAAAAGAAAAGGAACCTTTTAGCCACATATTCAAGAAACCAGGTTGAAATTAGATTGGATGTGGATGAATGTATTGTATTCATATCTATGCAAAAGGAGGTGAATTTGAGTATCCTTCATCACCAAGAAGAGAAGGAGTTGACCAAGCTCTTCTACATCAAGATTCAGGTCAAGAAGACCAAGATAGATGATATGTTCAACTCTGGTTCACAGGCTAATCTCATAGCAGTGGATATGGTCAACAAGCTTAGATTGGAGTTTCACGATCATCCTATCCCATATCCATTTGGTTTGGTAAACAAGGATGCATAGATAAAGGTAAAGAAAAAATGTAAGATTAAATTTGTTATAAGTGTTGATTTCATTAATGAAGTGGAATTGGACATAGTACCCCTTGATGTATGTGGAGTAGTGTTTGGAAGCCCTTACATGTATATGAAGGATGCAATATTCATGAAGAGATCCAACCAGTACCAACTTATCAAGGATGGGAAGTCCTACATCATCAACACACATAAAGGAAAGTCAAATATCTCACTATTAGGTGTCAACCAATCCAACAAGTTGATTAGTTCTAGTAAGAAATATGTTTTTATTTTCTTAAGAGAAAATCGGTATGATGATGAGTCAATGAGAGTATCCCTAGAGGGGTGTACTAAAGAGCATAAACATCAATTGGAGGAGTTGCTACTAGAATACAAAGGAGTGTTCAAGGAGCCTAAAGGGATACCACCCAAGAGGGATGTGGATCATGAAATACAATTATTGCTAAACTTCCCACTGTCGAATATTGGGTCGTATAGACAATTTGTTATAGAAGTGAATGAAGTGAATAAGCAATTGCAATATTTTTTGGAGCAGGGTGTGATTTGACGAACTACCTCACCTTGTGGGTCACCCATCATAATTGTTCCCACAAAGGATGGGACTTGGAGAATGTGTATCGATTACATGGAATTGAACAAGACTACACTGAAGAATCGGTACCCTCTACCAAGGATCTATGATATGTTGGACCAGCTACAGCATGCCAAGTACTTCACTAAGCTGGATTTAAAATCAATATATCACCAGATAAGAGTCAAATAAGAATATACCTAGAAAATTGTCTTCAATACAAGGCAAAGTTTGTATGAGTGGTTGGCTATGCCATTCGGTTTATACAACGCATTGGCTACATCTATGAGACTAACGAATGATGTCGTATGCCCTTATCGAGATTCATTTATTATTGTCTATTTGGATGATATATTGGTTTGTAACACTACATGGGAGGATCACACCTCACATCTTATGTAGGTGTTAGAGACTCTAAAAAAGCACCAGTTGTTGGCCAATATCAAGAAATGTGAGTTTTCTCAACAGTCTTTGTTGTATTTGGGGTATGTGATCAGTGGAAGGGAGCTCAGGAAATATCTCGCAAAGATGCAGGCCATCATGAAATGGTCGGTTCCTACAAATGTCACTAAAGTTAGGAGTTTTGTTGGGGAAACACGATACTTTCAGAAGTTCAGAGCTTCATTTTCAGTAGTAGTTCATAGCTTCATTTTCAGCAGTAGCTACATGACTCCACACCATAATAACGAGTGGTAAGAGTTTCCAGTAGGGGAAGAATCAACAGAAGGATTTTGATGAGTTGAAAAGAAATATCATTCAAGCACCAATGCTTGTGCTACCAAACTTGCAGAAGCCCTTCTAAGTAGAGATAGATGCAAGTGGGTATGCCATGGGAGCAGTTTTGATGCAAGGAGGAAGGCACGTATGCTATCATTCTAAAGTATTTTGTTAAGAATCAAATATCAATATAGCATAGAAAAACCTCAAAAAAAGTACTCAACGCCTTGAAAAAAAAATAATTTCATATAATAAGCCTCTTCGAGGGGGCAACCTCCTTTTACCCCACTTAAATGTTCAAGTACAAGATGATTCCAAATGAAAATGTCTCCTTGGTATATATAGGAGACTAGGAGGTATAATTACAACTAATGGAATAAAGCCGACATAAATAAAATAACATTACTAATGTAATATGCCCCAATTAAGGGGTAATGAGACAATATTAGGGCTTAACATGCCCCTCCCCTTGAGACAAGCGTTGTCCGCAATGCTTGAGTAACTATGGATGCTTCTTTATAAAAGACTCATTTTCCCAAGTGGAATCTTCAGCCGATAGTTTCCTCCATTTAATGAGATACTCTGAAATGGATCTATTCCTCAGCTGGAAAATTCTTGTGTCAGTGATGGCTTCAGGCTCCAATATGATTTTTCCTTCCTCGTCAAGTTCTGGAAATATAGTTTGAACTAGGATTTTATCACT
>JASDQU010173896.1:0-20812 GCA_032191745.1 Picea mariana | reverse complement strand
ACAATACATCAAGATGACGGTCTTGGAAGGCTCCCTTAAAGGCCTTCCCTTGCATAACATCCAATCAGAACCCTCGCATAGACAGTTTATTAATGATACCCTCCTCATGAACACCCCTACAACAACAGAATACAACAAGCTCACTTCCATTCTCTCTGATTTTGTGGAAGCATCTGGTATGGCCCTCAACCTCGACAAATCCAAAATCTACTTCTTCAACACCCCGATAGCAGTCTAGAATCATATTTCCTGACTCCTTGGAACACCCAACAACTCCCTTCCATCCAACAACCTTGGTAACCCCCTCACAGGAGCGTCGGTGTGCTCCATCTCTTGGGATAGTCTGCTTCTCTCCATCTCTAATAGGCTCAACAACTGAACCTTCATACCCCTGAACATCGTGGCTAGATTGGTGCTTCTCAAGTCATTCCTGCAAGCCTTACCCACCTACCTCTTCACTACCCTGGTATCACCTAAGAGGGTCATTAGATCCATCAGAAACCTCCAACGTGGATTATTATGGCATGGACATCAACCCAAGAAGAAGTGGGCTCTAGTCAGATGGGACAAGCTTTGTAAGCCCAAAGATCTAGGAGGAGTAGGACTCTGTGACCCAGGAAAGCTCAATCAAGTTATGGGCACCAAAATGTGGTGGAGATGGCTAAAGCATCCCATAGTATTATGGTCACAAATATGGAAATAGAAATATGCCCCAAACACCTAAGAAGACCAACTAATTAGACACAATGATCAAATCTAGGGTTCTAACATCTAGAACATAGCCTATCAAAATAGATCGTTAGTTCAGAAGCATGCTTTATGGGAGATTAGAAATGGGGAAAGTGCACTTTTCTACCAGGATTCTTGGCAACAACAAGTGCCTCTAAGCGGCCTGGTAGAAGTCAACCCCCTTAGGCAGGCACTACATTAGAACACCTTTTGATGGGTGAAAGATCTATGGAGAACCTCTGACAGGAACATGCCATGGCAACAGTGGAAAAAAACAACCCTAGAGCTACAACTCTCAGGGGACATGGATCTACACACCTGGAAAGACTGAGCATGCCACAGGAAAATACCCACATGGGAAGGTCTAGACATTCTCAGATGGGGGTAGTCCACCACAGGGAATTTCTCAGTCAAAGACGATTACTACCTACAAGGGAACTACCTAAATCATGACAAGGAGAGTATATGGGGAAACGTATGGCACTCTACACTCTGGACCAAAGTGTCAACCTTTTTGTGGCTCACAGTTCAAAACTGCGTCCTCACTTGGGATAAACTCAATAAAAGGGGCTTCATCGGCCCCTCAATCTGCACCTTATGCCAAAAACAAGAGGAGACGATGGAACACCTTTTCAACAGTTGTCACTATATAAAGTGTATTTGGGAGTAGGGATCTCAATCAATGCGTTGATCGAACCGAAACAAAAGCAACATTAGAGATACCTTAGAGAACTGGGACTTGCTCTCCTTCAAAAACCCTATTCTTGCTCGTATCTAGAAACTCCTCCCGGGCTTCACTCTATAGAAAACTTGGAAAGAAAGAAATAAAAGAATATTCCACTCAAAGGCCTCCCCACCTACCCTAACTTGGGAAAGAATAGACATGCTAATCGAAGAAACAATCAGAAGCAAAAGCTGGTCACCGGAGGACCTGAATTGCAGTCCAAAGGAGCAATGCATTTTCCAAAACTAGCAACTCAGTCTGAATGACCATCCTGTTGTGACTGTGACCAGCTGCCAGCCCAACAACTTGACTACCTAGACCCCCCCTCCAACTAGATTTATAAAGATAAATTTTGATGGAGCCTCCAAATGTAATCCTGAATCAGCTAGTTTTGGGGTAATTCTCAGGAACTCAAATGGAGAAATTCTATTCCTTGTAACAGGCTTCATGGGTGAAAATAAAAACAATTCCACCAAGATCACGGGCCTCTTAAGAGGCCTCCAAGTAGCAAGAGGCAACCACTTCCATAATATCATTCTGGAAGGGGACTCTCATATCATCATCCAACTAATAAGAAAAATTCACCATGGGGAAAACCCACGAAAAATTTTGCCCAATTGGAGACTCTCGGGACTTTGGAGGATTTTGGATCCCTCCTCTATCCTAATCTTACCATCATTCCCTCTCATGTGAAAAGAGAAGAAAACAAAGTAGCGAATTTCTTAGAAAACGAAGGGGTTAAAACTGAGATGGAACATATCTACTGGGAGGCCCAATATTCTGCATGCACTGATCTCTCAACCCGATGTGAAGCCCTTGCTAATAGGGACTTACTAACCCCGGATGGGGTGACACATTGCGCAGCAAGGCCACGTGGTATGGAGCCTGGACTGGCCATAAATAAGGGTCGTCGACTCCCATCCCCTCACCATTAAGGATGGGAGCAAGCCCCAACAACCAGCCTCATGCCATGAGACCTTTCACTCGCTTGAGGATTTCGGATACACAGAGAATTAAGGAGGGAGACTTAATGGAGGTGCATGTCACATCCACCCTCCTGGATATCAACGAATTTCACTATGGCATAACCCATTTCGATCTTGGCCTCCACCAGCCAGGCTATTCTGAGCTCTAGTGCACTTACAGGAATGCCACCGTCATTTTTGCCATAGTGCTTCACATCCCCATGCTGAGAGAAAGAGGGAAGCCCCACAGGGGCTCTTCCTGGTATACCTTTGCTGCTCGTTAGAGGAGAAAAAAGTGGTTCGAACGATCATTGTTTATGGCTCGAACGCAACTCGTCCGCAGAGAAAGAAAATCTAGGACACCTCCCATGGCATATGTGGAGGAGGTATTTCTGGAAGATCCAATTCAGGATCCTCCAGAACACCTCCTCTTTATTGTATGTAATCATTGGCAGCATCCAAGATGCTTCATGGAAGAGACCACGATGAATGCCACTGGGGCACAACAAAACCGCAATAGTAGGGAAGACCAGATGGAGGAGTTTCCCACCTGCTACATTGAAGAGGAGATCCCAGAGGCACCGGACTCGTAGGAGGCTACACGCGCAGAAGAACACTTCTCGGTCATTGATGATGAGAATTCTAAGGGGGAATAGGTAGGGTCACAGGGACTAGAAGGGACCATGGAGATGCAGAGAGGGAACATGACAGGTGAGGCTGCAGATACTAGACCGGGTGGTGTATTGAAGGAGGGTTTCCAGGTGTGGGAGGGTGGCATGGTCCCCATGCCACATCCCATATCCACCATGCAGAAATCGTGGTGTTTCCAACTGCCATTCTTCCACCTAGAGCACTTGGATTTGATGTTTGATTTGAGTAGCCTGGTGATGGACCAGGTCCACCGGGCCACCCTCATCAGCCGATGCACTAGTATGTTATATGAAGCATACTCCAACGCACCAGCAGGGAAGAGATTACTGACTTGTGTGCAACCTTTCCTACTGCCATCTAGAGTAGGAACGCAAGAGGACGATGTTGACATGGACACCTCAGAGGCCACCGAGTAACTGTTTTCATTGATGTTTCTGGTTAGAATTCTAGTTTTGGCTAGAGCTATGGCTATGGAAATGTTAGAGTTCAAACTTGCTTTATTTTCAAGATATTTGGTTCATTTTCAAATCAGGGGTTGCCATCTGCCTTGGTTTCCCATGGGCAGGACAAATGGCCTCCTATTTTTTGACATGGACAACATAGGCTTCCAGTTGTTCCGGTTTCCGTTAATCTGGTGGGACAGCTAGCAAACCAAGCATATTTGTATATTTTGGCAGCTAATACAATAGGATCTTCCTCTCTTTTTTACTTAAAAAAAATAATATCCTTACATAAATCATGAATTAAAATATCTTCATAAAGGATGTAGTTGTTCTAACTTTTAAAATTTGATTTCCAGGTTTCTTATCCTTTATAAATACACTACTTTTTTTTTATGTTCATCAAATAAAATTTGTAAGCATCTTTCTAATTTTTGCCCATATTCAATTAATTTTCCATATTCGATTAATCCAATACAACATCCCATTTCTAATGTAATTCATAGGCATGTTTCGAAACTTCTTCCATTATCAATGAACCCAAAACATCTTCTGGCACATAGAAAATTACATGTTTGATAAGAACAAGGCACAGGTGGTGCTTTAGGTCTCTTTCTAGCCCTTCTAGTAGATCACTTATTTTTTTAGTTTCATTTACTCCACGCGTTGTAGCCCATGATTGGTTCTCAAAATGTCCTACTCTCTATCTCAGCAATGAGGGGTGTTGTCTCCTCTTCATCCACCATTCTAAGTCCCATGTCTTGAGCTACAACACTTGTTTCTTGTTTCTTTTTCATAACAACGTGTAGAAACACCTACATGTCCATTGATCCAGATTTAGGAGCGGAATGAACTGATTAATAGACCGAATACAATAAACACAAAAATTTGAAGAACACCAAAAATATCCAGTGAAAAATATCTTATATTGAATAAATGAAATAGGCTGAAACTGTAAAGCTGCAGAAGTGAAACACTTACTCGAATGGTGGTAGCTATCTCTATTAAGAGATGTGGTTGCTACGTGCATCCTTCTGATAAAAATGGTTACAATGAGGCTCCAGAGGCCTTTTTAACATTACTCATGAATGCCAAAACCCTAGACATTCGAAAACCTAACAGTAAGAGATGAAACACCAAAATTTATGGGGGGCCCTATGGGTAAGTTGGTACCTCAACTTCTCGAGGTCATAACTTTTGCATATGACCTCCGTCTTAGGAGTGTCATAGCCCATTGGAAATTGTCTTTTCGAGAACTATAGATTACACTGTGAAACTCTGACTCCATCTATAGTTTGACTGTGACGAGCCAAAAAAACATTGTTTAGGGCCCCAAAGCATCCCTAGAAGTACACAAATATGTGTTGACATGAAAAGATACAAAATAATCTAGTTTGATTAAGTGAGATGCTGCTAGAATCAACCTGAAAGATGTGTAGGGATTCATATAGCCCTGAAAGTGTAGAACCCACAATTACAAACAATACAAAAGAACATGTTGAACTAAAAATTGTCAGGAGGATCCAGTTGGAATAAGTGGGTGGCCACCAATATCCACCTGGATCATTCATCCCCACTTAGGAAAAAATGGTCTCCATTGCGTTGAGTTCCCTCATCAGGTGAGGAAACTTTTGTTGAATATTCCCCCAGGTGATCCACTTACCTCAGTGGAGGAGTTTCCCTTTCTTCACAACCGCATAAAGTTGGATCCTATCCTGGCGAGTGCCCTTGAATTGTGCGTCCACTATCTGATCAGTGGATGCATGTTTGATGCAGTCAAGGTTGAGCTCTGTTGGTGTCAATTGTTTTGTGATCTCTGAGGTGTCCAATAATGGTGGAAAATATGGCCGAAGGAGGTCCACATTGAACACTGGGTGAAATCCAATGAAGGGTGGAGTGTTGAACTCAAAATCATTGCTACCCACATACATGGTGATGGTGTAAGGAACATAGCGAAGTGGGCAGAGCTTCCGATGGGGCCCTGTAAGACACTCCTTCTGCAAATGTAACCATACCTTGTCTCCAACCTAAAAATGGTGTTGTACCCTGTGTTGATCATGGCGCTGCTTGTACTTAGCATTGGATTTATAAAAAATCTCATGGACCTGTTGGTAGATGTGTTGAATCTGCTCAATGAATCAGGTTTCTTTTTCGGCCTCAGACTGAACATGGGAAGAGTTTGTCTATGTGGTTGCAAGAGGTAGTGCAACATTAATGGGACCCAAGGGTTGGAATCCCAGTCCCACATGAAACAGACTATGGTTGGTGGAGATATGGAGAACCCTATTTTAACTTTTTTGAACATAGGGGAGACTCTCATCCCATGTACGCAGATGCTTAGAGTTTTATATGCAAAGGATATGCACAATAATCTGATTGACGACCTATGTTTGGTCATTTGTTTGGGGGTGGAAATCAATGGATTTAGTGAGCTTGGTGTCCAACAATGACTAGAGAATTGACGAAAATGAGTTGAGGATCTTGTTGTCCCAGTGGGAGATGAGGGTTCGTTGTATCCCAAAGTGGACCCACACTCGTTCGAAGAATATCTTGGAAGTATCTTCTACTGTGATGTTCTTCTTGTAGGCTATGAGGATGACCATCTTTGAAAATTGATCAACAACCACAAATACACAAATATTTCCTTGCTTGGTGGATAGAAGGCCAGACATGCAATCCATTGAGATGGATTCCCAAGGCATCTTAGGGGTAGAAAGAAGGGTGTATAAGCCTTGCTTCTTGATGCCTTGCTTGGAAATGTCACAAGAAGTGGAATATCTAATATACTTGCTGATGTTGTGTCGAAGTTTTGGCCAATAAAAATGTTTTTGGAGAAATGCCATAGTTTTCTACATGCCAAAATGTCCTTCCATCCGACTATAGTGGGCTTCCCAAATCATATTTGCACAATTTCTTACAGGGACACAGAGATGGCCTAGATGTCATAACAACCTATCCTAACTATGAAAATTGGTGATAGTTGCACCTGTACCAATGACCTGATAGGTGGTCGCAAAGTTTGGATCTTATTGATAAAGTTGTGGCCACTCAAATGCCTCATGTCCACAAGAATGAAGCACAGTGGTGAGTGCATCTACAGGAGGTCGACTGAGGCAGTCAACGACACACTTTGTGCTCCTTGTCTTATACTTGATGTTGAGATGGAACTGATACAGGTAGGTGTACCACCTCTGATGGTGGTCATTATTCAACTTCCCCTATGTCTAGATGAACTGCAGAGGATTGTGATTAGTGGGGTTGATTATCTCCTTTCCCAAAATGTAATGTTTCCATTGACAATAGGATTCTACAATAGAATACATTTCCTTGTCATAGGTGGGGTATTTATGGATAGTATGTGAGAGTGTCTCACTATTGTATGCCACTGGATGACCGTGTTGAGTTAGAACTGCACCTACAACTCACTTAGATGCATTAGTCTCAATATCGAATGGTTGTTGCAGATCGAGCAAGGAGTGTACTAGAGCTTAGAACAAGAAATTCTCCATATAATCAAGTGCTCATTGTTTTTTGTTCCCCCACATGAAATTTTCCCTTCCACTTCCCTTGGTCATGTGGTTGAGGGCCCATGCAATATGGGAGAGTCCAAACATGAACTGTCAGTAGAATTTGGATAGTCCTAAGAAGCTCTAAAGATTGGTTAGTCTGGTTGGGATTGGCCAGTCACAAATGACTTGGATATTAGTGGGATGAACATGTAGCCCATGCTCATCGACAATGTAGCCCAAGTATTGGACCCTATTCATGCCAAAGGAACATTTTTCAAAGTTGGCATATATCGTGTGTTGTCGTAGAGTGCTCAAAACTTGTTGAATATGCCACATGTGCTCCTCCCAAGTTCTGCTGATGATGAGGATGTCATCCAAATATACCACCACAAAAGAGTTCATGAAGGGTTTCAATACATCACCCATCAACCTCATTAAAGTGGTTAGTACATTTTCTAAGCCAAAGGGCATGACCAACCATTTGAATAGATCTTTTCTAGATTTGAAAGTTGTCTTCCATACATCAGTTAGTTCGATGGGAACTTGGTGGTAGCTAGAATTTAGGTCAATATTGTTGAAGAAATTTTCCCCCTTGAGTTGGTCAAGAAGGTCATCAATCCTGGGAATTGGGTACTGGTTTCTGACTCTAATTTTTTTTAATGCTCTATAGTCAATGTAGATTATCCATGTCCTATCCTTCTTCTACACCAGTACAATCGAGCTTTCATAAGAGGAGGATTTGGGTATGATGTTCCCATTTTGAAGAAGCTCTTGGATATGATTCTTTATTTCCTCATTTTCCATCAATGAGTGACGATAGTCTGGTCAATTAGGCAGATGTGCACTGGGGGTTAGATCAATTGGATCCTTGACTTGGAAGTGCATTGGTACCCTGGTGGGTGAGGAGAATATGTCTCTGTACTCTTCCACGATCTCTTCCACTTGCTTCTGATACAAAGAGAAGCTTTGTTTAGAGGCCACTGATGTGGCGGTGACCTTCTACTTACTACGAGAATATATCATGAAGAAGACGAAATTCTCGATCTGCGAAATGACCTTACTGCATTGCTTAGCAAAGATTAAAGAAATAGCAGTAGGTGGTGCTACATATGGTATCATGTATAATTGTTTACCCAAAGTAATAATAAAACTGTAGGTTCTAGACTCATACATAGCATGACACTTCCACAAATATGGTTTTCCTAAAAGAAAATCACCAAATTCAAGGGGAGAAATATCACACAATACCTCATCTTTGAAAGGATTGATGTCGTAGGGTAGATGACATTGTTGGCTGACACAAAGATCTCTTCCTGAGTGAAGACAAACGATGGTGTAGGGTTGTGGGTGTGGTGTCATTGTCAGGTCCAACTTCTTGACAACCTCTACAGAGATAAGGTTACTCTAACTTCCACTATCTATAATGAATTGAAGAAGATCCCCATTTACCCACATCTGTGAATGAAAGAGGTGTTCTCCATTCTCTGGTTCTTCTAGTTTGCTTGGCTGGAATTTGGTGGTAAAGATAGTGGAAATGGGTTAAGCATCGATAATCTTCTTCCCTCCTTATGGATTTGATTTGGAATCCAAATCGTCCTCTGACTCATAAGCCTTCATCTCGACCATGAGTGACTTCTTGGAGAGAAATTACTCAGTGTTGTGCCGAGAGATTTTATGGTATTCACAACATTTTCTCATGTCCTTCATTTTTTCATTTCCCTTATTTTGTTGTGGCTTGGACTAGTTGTCCTGAATGTGGCCATATTTTCTCTGTCCCTTGCTGTGTGGGTTTGGGTCACCTTTTCATTGCTTCAGCTGTGGGGAGTTTTTAGATCCAAACTCTTGCCTCTTTTTCTTAAATTTCTTCTCGATCTTGATAGCATATCTATAAGTCGTACGCAATGAGGTAATGTCCAGAAAATCCATTTTTGTTTGAATGTGTTTATGCAAACAACTGCCGTACTTGAGAACCATATGTTGCTCAGAGTCTTTGATACCCAATTTGGTGCATAGGGTATCGAATATTGGTGAAATATGGTAATGTCTAGTCCCTTTTTTGACGTAGGGTGGTCCATCTAGTGTATTGGTCCTCATATATTCCAACAAGGTAGTATTGTTATTTAATGGCATCCTAGAAGGAATCCCATGTAGGTGCAATCACAAATATTTTAGATTCCTCTATGGTCCTCTTCTCAGAGTAAGTGTCCCACCAGTCCTTAACATGGGGGGCGACCTTCAGGAGTGAAAAAGTAATTGTTTCCCTATCAAAAAGTTTGTGGACCGAAAATTACCCTTCGACTAGATTCAACCATTTATCTACAACATCTGCAACTATCAGTTGTTCAAATAATGGAATATCAAAATTTACTTGTACCTTGAAGGGGGTTGCATGGACTCTTGATGAAGAATCTTCTCCTATAGGTAGCCACTGAAGTATCTATGCAAATTTGTCCATCATTTTGTTCCTTTGTTGCGCAATGGGTTCCTTGAGAAACATTTTAAAAGGAACTTCTACTCCATCATCCTTCTTTTTGTCTCCCATGGTTTCTTCTTGGGCTTGGCATGACCAATATTGTAACGAATCGATTGGTTCAAGTCCCAACTTCTTGTATGTAGATCTTGTCAGGGACATGCACGAAGAAAAATAAATGAAGAGTACACCTCTATGATACCACTGATCTGGATATGGGAGCAGAAAAAAATAATTAGTATACTAAATACAATAAACATAGATATATGAAGAACAACAAATATATCTAGTGAAAAATATCTTCTATTGAATAAATGAAATAGAATGAATCTATAAAATTTCAACAATGAAACACTTGCTCGAATGGTGGTAGCTATCTCTAATAAGATATGTGGCTGTTGTGCACATATGTCTGAGCATAATGATTACAATGAGGCTCCAGAGGCCTTTTAAACATTACTCATGAATTCCAAAATCCTAAACATCCAAAAACCTAACCCTAGGAGATGAAACACCAAAAGTTATGTGGTCCCCTATGGGTAAGTTGGTACCTCAACTTCTCGGGGTCGTAACGTTTGCATACGAACTTCATTTGAGGTGTGTGATACACCATTGGAAATGTCTTTTCGAGAACTAAACATTAAACCAACAAGCTCTAACTTCGTCTACAATTTGGCTATGGAGATCCAAAAAAACATTGTTTAAGGCCCCAAAACGGCCCGACAAGTAAAACAAGATGTGATGACATGAAAAGACACAAAATTAGCAAGTTGTTTTAAGTGGGAGGCCACCAGTATCCACCTGAAATATGTTTAAGGATTCAGACAGCCTTAGAAGTGTAGAACCCACAATTACAAAGAAGTACAAAAGAACATCTTGAGCTAAAAACTGTCAAGAGTTGTGAGTTGGAATAGGTGGGTGGCCACCAATATCCACCTGGATCATCCACACATGTATGTGAATGAACATATAAATAGATGTGATGATAAGTACAAATTAATTTTAATTTTATATGTATTAACATACAAATTAGGATATTCTTAAGCCCCATGGGATAGCACAATTGGTGAGATGTGAGCACACTCTTGATACGGAGAGTCCATGGGTTGAATCCTTTTGTTCATGGGTTTTCATTTTATCACCCTTACCATCCATGAATGTTGTGAAAATAAATAGCTATAAATTTCTATGAATTTAGAGAATAACATGAACTATAGAATTTTGTTTAACCACATTTTCATGTTTTAATCTTGTATCAAAAAGTTTTATGAATTCACATAAACTATAACATTTTGTTTAACCACATTCCCAAAAAATGGCAAAGGATTAATTAGTCTTTATCCAACAACACAATGTTAGGCTACCTCATTTTTTCTGTAAAGTAAAATTCAAAACCAAATTAATCATCTAGATTCCTTGGAATTGCAAAACGATATGGAAAATGGTGGGGATCATCTACCTCAAGCAAATTTTATGAAACCTAAAGGGGAATAAAAAATACCGACATGGTTTACATTTTCACATTTTCCTTCAATTCCTACTCGTGAAAACAATAATGATTTATTTTGTAACTTATGCATTTCCTATCAAACCGAGGAATGAGCTACTAGAAACTCTAGATGCAAATTTGAACCATTGTAGATTAAAACTGGAGTGAAAAAATATATTTCCACAAGCAAGTAAAAACCAAATTATTCGAGAGTGACACATTGCCAAGTAACAATATTATTCAATCGATAATATTATGGAAAGTTTGAAGAGATAGTTTACACTCCCTTCAAATTTTAGTAAAAAAAAATAATTTAAAAAACTTAAATAAAAAATAAATGCTCTCCAAGTCGCCATAATCATCCAATTCCACTAGGACGCCATCTCATAAACACATGTTGCTACAATTTTTCAATTCCTATGGATCCCATCATCTTCTAAAGAATTATAAACCTATCCATAAAGAGGGACACACTTCTATAAACATCAAATAAAGTGATCCACATGTGAATGAAGAAGAGAACACATCAGTGAACAAAGAAGAAAACAATAAATACATGGTAACTAATATCTACTCAAGTAGACAGTTAGGTTGGGGGGAAATTAAAATAACCTAGTTCAATCATAATACAACTTATGTACGAGACCCACTCCTTTATATATTATAGACTTAGCCATTGCACTCTGTATTATTCCAAAGGTAGTAGATGAGAAAATTAACATGGATTAAACCCCTGCAATGGACCAGTGACCAATGAAAATGGATGGTTCTAAGGTCAATATAGTTGGGATGGATATAATGTATAGAATACCACGAGCAATAACTTACATGTTATGCAACATTCAATGTTGTAGCAGATGGTACATACATCGTCGAATCACCTTAGTATATACGTCAAGGTATATCCCACTATGTATATACCACCTGTTGAAGCATTGAATGCTACACAACATGATGGTTATTGCTCGCTGATAGAATATGAATAATGATGGGCCGCCCATAGGATTGAATATGAGGGAATTGACTTCTATCACCGATCAAAATTAGTGGGTTGTACATAATAACAAAATTAGGGGAATTTCTCACATTGTTGTTGCAGAGTTTAATTATCCAAAAATCACACTACTCCCCTACCAAGACTTTGAGCTAGAAACCTATATATACCTAACATAAACAGGGATATATTACCAAATCCTGCAACCAAGGCTATCAGAAAGGGATTCCCAAATTCAAGGGTTTGAAGGAAAATATCTAATAGATGTTGGTCAGGAAGGAAGGACACATAGGGAAGGGCTTTTCAATATTTACCCATAAAAATCTCATGTAGGTTCTCACGGTAGGTGTACGGATCCATTCGATGGCCAAAAATCTCCACTTCTTAAACCCTTGACACAATTTCTACCTAACCATGGTTAGTCACCTTAACTTCTAAGTCCATTAAAATGGCATCTCCTTATTTAAGGTAAACATGCAGACAAAAAATCTCCAAGATGCCCAAGAAATATTTAATGTAGACCAATATTTATACGTTTAAATGCTCTCTCCCCAGTCATAATTTTGAATCACTTGTGTGATGAATTATATATCAAAAGAATAAACTATTTAAGAAGTGAATAAATAGCTAGAGAATTGCTACTGAGTAGCAGGCATCAAATACACAAGCCTAACCATGAAACAACTTCCAGAACTTACAGAATACCTTCCAGAGACTACAAAGTTGGTTGTGGTCGAGATTGACCTTGTGGGAAAGTCCATTGAGTACACCCTATGGGAGGTTATCAAACCTTGCATGAAAGGAATGAATGTTTCTTGTGGATAAGAATGAGCATGTGTGGAAGGCCATTGAGGTCACCCTATGGTAGGTTGTCAAACCCTGCATGAAAGGATTGAATTCCTAGATGTTGTTCCATTCTAAATAAATTCAAGCATCCTTGAAGCCTTATAGAAACCTTCAAAAGAAACATAAACTTAAAGAAAAGGATTTTACTGGGGCCACTTTTTAAGGGAAGTTTTATGGTTCCCAAGAGTATAATAGCTTGGAAACCATGCATACAAGTGCATAAATATATGGCAAGATCTTGGGCTCAGTGGAAGGCTTGGCCATAGGAAATGAAAGTAATTCTTAGAGGTTGCTAATGGGAGAGCCTGTTCTTTTTTATTTCAAGTTGTAAGTACACTAAAGTTCATTTTTTTCATGAAATTGAAACAATGTGTAACATATCTATTTTTAATAGGTTAAAATTTGGAATAGCATATCAAGTTTAAGATGAAGTATAAACTGCTCATTGAAATAATAAATAAATCATATCCAGAGCATGTTTCCAACAATTTTATAGTTCAATAGGAATCAACCATGGATCCTCCTCAGTGAGAGATTTTGGATCATTTTATCTCAATTTTCAAGCGATAAATAAGGAGATGATGTATTGAGGTGCTTAGGTTGAAGACATGGAGTACCAAGACATGGATGGCTGACAATGTCCAGTTGCACAGAGAGAGGTCTTCCTCACTAACAAAAATATCATATTCATCACGATGATATATGCCACATCATCTTGCTTCCAGAAGACATTGGTTCTTTCTCCATGAGGTAAAATCTAGGTATTATGGTGATTTTCATTTCAATATTTGAGGCATTTGAGTGTGTTTCATTTAAATATGCTTTTGATTATGTAATGTTTTATTGTAAATTATGATATTTTCCTTGTTTCACTTTGGTGGTTGGCATTGTGCCCTAGTAAGTGGTCACCCTTAGGTATGGGTTTCCTACTAGGAGGTCCCCTTGACAATTCATTGTGCCATTCATGATCATACTTACCACTTTCCACACTTCATCCCCTCACCTCCTTATCTTTTGGTATTTTCGAGTGTATTAACACAAGAAGGGATTGTCCCTCATTTCATGGGAAGAATGGGCTCAGGGAAAAGATGGAATGTAGCTAGAAAAATATAAAATAAAAATCATATCCTTCCAGTTGCTCACCCAAAAAGGTCTTTACAACAATGAAATGTTTCTCCTAAATGTTCAAATACCCGCAAAAGAAAGCACACATATATAAATGTCCCACTTTTTGAGGGATCTACACTAGTGTGTTACAAGCTAGACTTTAGCCCCATGGAATTCTGTGTACCTCTCCCTTCAAGTTACACTATGGTACTACCCCCCAATATATATGTTACCCCATAGGGAGTACCCAGTTTTTCTAGACCTTAATTGATTAATTGAATTAAATGGGTTTAGAAAAAGGATGCATTGAAAATGAAGGTGCAACACACCCTCTATAAAGGCACCCATAAATGAGACACTATGATCCCTTGTATTTCATGAACCCCATTCCCAAACATAATTCCCCCTTCCACTTCATCCTCTCCACATGTTTTAGAGAAGGGTACACCTATGAAACACTCCTTGAATTAGGAAATGATTCACCCAACAAGTCACTTTGTCAAACCTCCCATACCTAAACTTGGCAAGTTACATAGGGTCTTTGAGCACTTCTTTAATTTGATGAGGTGGTTTTTGATGCAACTTCTTAGGTGACTCTTTTATTTATTTGATTTACTTATCATGACACATTTGAATTGAGATCCTTGGAGGGTGTATTCATTTTTTTTGCAGAACCTTCCTTGTTTTGTAGGAATACGCCTATCATAGGCTTCCTTGGGGCATGAATCCCACAAGTTGGATACCATGGACCACACACTGGATGGTGACAATATCCTTTGGAGGCTTGAGATACACCTCAGAGGAAATATCCTATCCCTTCAACACCCCAATGACTTTCCTTTGGAGGCATGAGCACCACATTTTTGGTCTTGAAGTCTTGTTGGGGGGATAGGGTTTTGGTGGTGGTGGTGTTGGCTTGACACTTGGCACATTTTTAATGGAGAGAAGCCTTGGTTTGATGGAGGAAACCCTAGTGCATGAGACAGAGGCCTTTGGAGGCCCAACGTTTCACCTCCAAACTCAAATGATTTGCTAGAAGTGCCAAAACTTCACCATAGAGAGGGTTGACATCATATTTAGGGTTTATTTTGTGAAATTTTTAAGTTAAATTTGAATTTTATATTGTAAAGGGGAGAAATAAATGAAAATGTCTCCCTTATTTTGTGGTTTACCCTAAATTAAGTGGAAAAAAATGTTTTAGGAGATTTGTACAAATAAGAATCATTTCTATTTAATTTTTGTCATAACTCTCCCATCTTGGAGAGGATACTAGGGTAAAATTTTCACCACTCTTGGGAAAATTCATTCACTCCATGTACATTGTGCTATGTTTTATCACTTTTCTTGTGGAGTGTAGTGGTGAACTATCTCTTAGAGGGTTTTTCTCTTTTTTTTGTGATGAAATACTTGGTAACTAGGGTTTATCTTGGCATGATTTTGGAATTGGTAAGAAAAAATTGCATATTGTTATTTTTATTTATTGTTACATGGTTTTTATTGGCTATATCCTTGGAGGATTATAAGGGAATACACCCTCCACCAATTTTTATCATTGTTGTTTGTTGAAAAGGATATTGCAAACGTTGCTAGGAGGAGTAAAAGAGCTTACACCCTCCTAGATTTACCTTGTTATATTTTACATTCCCTAGGGAATAAAAGGGTTTACAAACATATGGAGATATTAGATATAACCTAATCCAAGAATAATCCATAACCCATTTCTAAAGGAACTAATCATTTTTACATTGGAGAAATAAAATACTTGCATTGAAATGCATGATTTTTTGAGATATTGAATTTGTTCAAGTTGAAATATTTTCTTAGTGTTATAAGATTTATGTTGGATTACTGAGAGGGGGGGGGTGAATTAGTAATAGAGAAATTTAATCATTTTTAACCATATAATCCAATTGTTATATCAATGAAGCATTATCATCCAATAATTGTAGAGTAAATAAGCAAATGAACAAATGAACAATCATACACATACACAGTACACCAATGTTTTACGTGGAAACCCAAATCGGGAGAAAACCATGGAATGTTTTTTCTTATATGCCTTGAAGAATTACATTCATTGGAAGAACCAACTTCCTTTGATTTCTAGCTGCAACTGGGAGGAGGATCCAACCTAGGGATGATTTTAAGGATGGAAATTTATTTTAAAATGTAGAAACCTTGGAGAATCTTACTAATACTTCATATGCCAACTACAAACGTTTGGCAATATTTTTGTAAAAATACTCAAATTTCTAAGGATTTTATATAGTTTGTATAAAAGTTTGGCGATTTTTAAAGTAAAATAATTTTATCTTATAGAATTTGGGCGAATAATTTTTAGAATGGAAAATCTTTTTTTGGAAAAAACCATGGAAAATTAGCCCATGAACGAAATTTAGCCCCTAAAATCATCCCTACTCCAACCCACTAGTTTCTCAGGCTACAACCTGAAGGAAGATCCAACTCCCCAATTCTATGGTTGCAACCAGAAGGAGGCTACAACTCCCTGTGTTCTCCGGCTACAACCAGAAGGTGGCTACAACCACCCGTCCTTGCGCTGTCCAACCGCCCTAAAGTAGAAGTAGAATGATGGAACCACTGTCACACTATCACTATGAGATATACCGCTGTAAAAATGTACCAATAAATCTGAACCATGCATCAACCATGCATCGACCTATACCTCAACATGTAATCAACCTGTACCATAAACAAGTGCATCAACCATGCAACAACCTGTACCAAACAACCTATAATTAACTTGTACCATAAACAAGTGCATCCAACCATGTACCAAGTATGTACCATTCATGTGTCAACTACTCATCAACTATGACTCATCAATATGTACCAACATCATCAACTATACACCTCATGTATGTGCCAACTCATCAACTACTCGTCTCAACCATGTACTCAACATGTACCTAAACCAAAATCCCTCATAAATTTAATCATCCAAGTATGATTTTTAGCTCTATAATATACCTGGTGTATATGATCACATTCCTGCAAACCTTCCTTAAATTTAACAACAAGAGACTATCATTTGCATCAAACTTTTCTTTAGTCTCACATGCCTAGCTTAGGATTAGTCAACAACAATAACTTGAAGTAATCATAAATTTGTACCTGTAATGTATAAATATATGAAACTGATACACAATGTTCTTCAGTTTGTTTTATGCAATTCCTCCAGGTTTCACTACTTGGAACCTCTCATAAAAGGAGTTATAGAAAAAATGGCATACCTTGTTGAATCCTGGCTTATTCTAGAGAGCGACCTTGTAGAGAGTGCCCCACACATAATTGTTGTTTAATTGAAATGAAACCATTAAAAATAATAATAAAAATTGTACCATAACCAACACATTTGGTTTCACCTTATTTGGATCTTTTATGAAGAAGTTATGACGTTTTTACCTGAAACACATGTTTTTGACTAGTTTCAGGACTAGCCACAAACCCTATTTTCCACGGAGTGTAACTCAAAAAATACAATGACCCACAAGATGAATTTTTTACCACAGATACCTGGATATCTTTAATAAATTTCATAGCGATTTCACGGCTTGAATCATTATAGAAAAAAAATTTATAGCAATAATGGTGAGATGACTTGTAAATAACATACCTTATAAAGCACCATCAAAAGAATTTATCCTTCCTTGCATTTCAGCCTTCTTTTATTCACCTTCCCTCAGAATTTTGGCTTATATATCCTTGGTTACCTTAGACACCCATATATATTCAATATTATCAAGTGCGATTAAAATGAGAGAGCCTTGTGTCTTATTTATACTCTCCAATTAGCTTCCTTAAAAACATCTTCTAGGTCACTTGGCCCCACTTTCTTTATTTTAGGGTTAACCCACTTCTAATTTCTCCGTTAATTTTATTATTGAAATAATTTGTTTTTTATTCACTTTGAATTATAATAAAAGAATTACTTCACTTTATTATTTACCTTTTAAAATCTCTTAAATCACTTTGACTACTTTGACCTTTTGGGGCTTCTAGATGACATATGAGGGTCCTCCAACTTCGTAAGGCCATAATTCTCAAACCGTGAGGAGTTATGTGACGTTCCACATACCAATAGAAATGGAATGAAATGTACTATCCATATAGAATAGTATTATCTGAAAATATATCATAACTTATACCATTATCCATCAAAGAAACTTGGGTCCATTACCCAAACCTGGGGTCTCCAACTTCTCATGGCCATAACTCTCTAACCGTGAGGAGTTATATGGCGTTCCACATACTACCATAAATGGAATGACAAGCACTATCCATCTAGGATAGTTTACCTAAAAAATTAATTGTCCTTCATCTCATTATTCCACAATTAAGATTGGGTTATCATACTCTGCAAAGTGTCTTCCCGTGAGGGATTTCACCATAAGGGGACCACTTTGGATTTCATCGATATTTACTTCTTATCAACCATGACAAGACAATAATGAGTCATATTTACATCAAACAATATTGGGTCCATTACCCAAACCTTTGTGTTGCGGGACTTTCTTCAAGGGTTGACATCAATGACAACCAACCTTAATCAACAATCTCCCCCTTTGGCACTGATGGAAACACTCTGATGCAATACTAAAATCATATCACTCATGCTACCCATGGAACCATGCCTGTGTCCTCTGTATATGATAAATTTTCCTCTATCCTCTACATCTGATAAATCTTCTCCCCTTGGAACCATGCCTTTGTCCTCTACATCTGATACATCTCTCCCACTTTGTCATCAATGGAAAAGGTATATTTCCATCCAGGGATGCTCCCCTTGATTGAACTGTCCTCGTATGGTGCTTCCTCATGTACATCTAAGACATATAAGATAATCATTCAAAAAGAATTCATTTTGGAGTAGAAATAACTCTAAGTCTTTGGCGAAGATATTCAGAGGCTTCCCGTGGAAGTGGTTTTGTAAAGATGTTTGCCACTTGTTCTTTTGTGCCCACATACTCAACTCTGATGTTCTTTTCTGCAACTTGTTCCTGTAGAAAGTGATACTTGATTGGAATGTGCTTCATCTTGGAGTGAATCACCGAGTTTTTTGAGATACCTATAGCACTTGTATTATCAAAATATATTGGAATGGGCTCATCATACTCAACCTGTATATCTGTCAAAGTTTTTTTCATTCAAAGAACCCATGTAGAACATGATGTTGTTGCAATATACTCTGCCTTGGCTATATATAGAGATACTGATGATTGTTTCTTGTGAAGCCATGATACCAAACACTCACCTAAGTAGAATGTTGCTCCACTGGTGCTTAGTCGGTCATCAATACAACTTGCCAAATCTGCATATGTGTAGGCAATAAGTGATAGATATTTTCCTTTTGGATACCATAATCCAAACACTTTTGTTCCTTTGAGATATCTGAAAATCCTCTTTACTGCTAATACATGTGATTACTTTGGTGTTGCTTGAAATCATGCCACCTATCTAACTGCTTGCATTACATCTGGTCTGGATGTTGTCACATATAGTAGGCTACCAATCACTGACCTATATTGCCTCTGATAAGTAGACTTCGAATCATCATCTTTGCTCAACTTACAATTGGTTTGCATGGGAGTGATAAATGGTTTGCAATCTTCCATTCCGAACCTCTTTAGCATTTCTCTACTATACTTGGTTTGAGAAATAAAAATTCCTTGGTTTCTTTGACGTATATGAAGTCCCAGAAAGAAAGATAGTTCTCCAAGTAATGACATTTCAAATTCATTTTGCATGTCTTTTGCAAATTTCTAGCTTAACCTGTCATCATCACTACCAAAAATAATATCATCAACATAAACTTCAATTAATAAAATATTACATTGACTTACTTTGATGTAGAGGTTGTTGTCCGTGCTTCCTTTTCTGAACTCTGCCTACTATAGATACTTATCCAAGATGGAGTACCATGCTATAGGAGCCTATTTTAGACCATAGAAGGCCTTCTTTAATTTGCATACATAGTCTGTTTTCTCTGACAACTGAAATCCTTCTAGTTTTTCAATGTAGAATTATTCTTCAAGTTCCCCATTCAGAAAAGATGATTTTACATCCATCTGATATACTTTAACATTTTTGGAGCATGCATAAGCCAAAAGTAAATGGATTTCTTCCATTCTAGCAACTGGGGCAAATGTCTCTTCAAATTCGATTCTTTCAATCTGTGCATATCCTTTACATACCAATCTAGCTTTGTTCCTTGTAACTTGTCCATCTTCATTCAATTTATTCCTAAAAACCCATTTTGTGCAGATCACATTCTTATTCTTTGGTCTTGGAACCAATTCCCAAGTGTCATTTTTCTCTATTTGATCCAATTCTTCATCCATGGCCTTATTCCAAAATTCATCCTTACTGGCTTCTTCAAAACAATTTGGTTCAATTGTAGATAAGAGTGCTAGGTGTGTTTGCTCTGGTGAATGGATTTTTCTTCTAGTCTCAACTCTTGCATCTTTGTTTCCAATAATCTTATTTGAAGGAGGATTCTTCTGTACTCGTTTGCTATGTGTCTTTGGAGATACTTTCTAAACTTTCTCTTCTGCTTCTGTCAGATTCTCTTCATATTCATCTTCATCTTCTACTTCTTTTTCATCTTCTTCTTCGAAAAGTTGTTCCATTGATTTGTTTTCTTCTTCCTTTGATTCCGTTCTGCTTGTTTCATCAATTGTTACATTGATTCTTTCCACAGCTTTGTTCAATCTTAGATTGTAGCACTTGTATGCTTTCCTTGTACTTGAGTAACCAACAAGTATTCCTTTGTCCACACGAGATCCAAACTTTCCCATGATGCCATATTCTCTTTTGATGTAGTATTTGTTTCCAAAAACTCTGAAGTGCTTCAAATTTGTTGGTCTTCCT
>JASDQU010173894.1:876-20807 GCA_032191745.1 Picea mariana | reverse complement strand
TTATGTTCTCCTCTCTTGGGATGAAAGAAATGTTAAACGCTGAGAAGAAACTGTCAATTAGGTCCCATACCTCATTTCTGTAACTCCTGAGTAGAGGATGCTTGGCCTGATAAGCACTTTTGATTTGCTGGACTACCAACTCAGCATCTTCGAACACTGTTACCACTTGAATTCCCATTTCCCTTGCGGCTCTTAATCCTAGGATAAGAGCTTCATACTCTGCCACATTGTTAGTGGTTTTGAATTCCAGCTTATATGACAGGGATATGGTCTCCTGAGCAGGTGACACAAAAACCACTCCAGCTCCAGCGCCTTCTCGGGAACAAGCTCCATCAAAAAACATTTTCCAGATTGGGGTAATGGAGGGAGAAAATTTGGGGGAAACAGTGGGCTTCTTTCTGAGTTTCAGAGGAGGCTCGGGGGCATGGGTGAGTTGTAGTAAAATGGAGCCTAAATCAGTGTCCAAGGTAAATATGGGATGATTGGTGGGGTTGGCTTCATCGTTGATTATGTAGGCCAGTTGGGCTTCTCTGTATAGTCTTCTATGCTCTCCTCCGAACACTGGGATAGTAGCATACGTGAGGTCCATCTGCAAAGTTCCCCCTAGTCTCTTTATCCAAGATCTTGATAGAAACATACCAAACTTGGGGGTAACATCGGCCACTACAATATCCATGACCACACTTTTCATGGGCAGTTGAAACAAGGTCACAACCAGGTATTTAATAACTCCAAGACAATGAACTCTCTTGGAGTGAAAAGAATAGAGGTCATGATAGGCTTGAGTGACTTCTAACCCCAGTTCTTCCATGACGATTTTGGGCATGAGGTTGTGAGAAACCCCTGAATCCATCAAGCAATTGTGCAGCACTTTATCATGTATGTTTAGGGATGTGTATAAGGGAGGGGATGAATCGTCTCTATCTTCTACCATGGGACCTAGGACAACAGCTGGATTTTCATCTTGGAGGTTTATGGAGTCTGTGGGAAGGCATGAGGCTTCAGAATGTAAAATCTCAGAGAAGCACCTTTTAAATTCCCCATGTTTAATTAGCTCGGTGAGGGGCACAGGGATTCTAATCTTTTGAATTTCATGCTCGAAATTAAAAGAAGATGTAGGCTTTGGAATTTCTCTTATTTCAGGAACATGATTGTGGACAATAGGAGAGAGGGGTTGAACCTTATTACCTCTATGAGCGTATGCTACTTCATTAGTAGGTTTCTCTGTTCTAGTGGACTACTCAAAAATATCAGGTGCTGCTGTCTTTTTGTCGGACCTCAGGTTATACCTACCTCGACCGTCGCTAACCTTGTCTCCTTTGCTCAATTCATTTAGCTGATTGTTCATGAGAGACTCCTCGTATGTTGATTGAGTCATATGAGGGAAAGGGGGAGTCTCTCATGAACAATCAGCTAAATGAATTGAGCNCCTTGTCTCCTTTGCTCAATTCATTTAGCTGATTGTTCATGAGAGACTCCTCGTATGTTGATTGAGTCATATGAGGGAAAGGGGGAGTCTCTCCAAAGTAATGGATCTTTGGATCAAGCTTGTCTGTTTCCCCTTCTTCATCTTCGACCACCAAATTGTTCTGTAAGGGGGCCTGAATTCTTTGGTCTTCTTTGTCTCTTCCCCTTTCTCTGTGCATAGTCGGGGGAGCGATATTGTTTGGCCTCCTGAAACCTCCTTTATTTTCAATGCTTTGAGGGCCCTTGTACACTTTCCTCCTTTCCACCTTCAGTCTCTCCATCTCTTCAGATAGAAACTTCATCATCTTGGTCAATTCATCCACTTGAGGGTGGGGTACCGATGAGCCAGAAGTTGAGGCTTCAGATTTTCCATTTCTTCTGTCTGCGTCGGCCTTGTTCCTAAGCCTGTTAGCTGCTAATATGTTGGATTCCACTTCTATGGCCGCATCTTGCATTTGAGCTAAGGAGGTGGCTCTCCTTTCTCTTAATAAAAGGTAGAAATCAGGGTCAAATGCACCAACATAGGAAATTTGGGCAGAGGCTTCTGAGGGTTTTATCTCTGCATGAATCTTATTATACATCTTATTGAATCTTTTGGAGAATTCAGAGACAGATTCTCCTTCCTCCTTCTTCAGAGACTCGAACTCTGTCATGTAATACATGTAATCCTTCCTATCTCCCCACTGCCTCAGGAAAACACTATCTAGGGCTTTAATTCCAGCAATAGATCTGGGCCAATCCTCTAAACCATTTCCTCACCTCGCCATCCAGGCTCTGGATGAAGAGTCTCATCCAGACATCTTCGTTTTCAATGTTTAGGTTGTCTGCATAACTGTAGAAAGTAGCCAAGTGCACTTCTACAGTTACATCCCCTTCCCCAGTGAACTTGGGCATGTATTTCAAGTAATCTCTAGCAGGGAGAGGATTCATAGGATGGGGTAGGATTAAGGGAGCATATCTAGCAACGACTATGGCATCCATTCTATTCATAGGGGGGTTAGCACCAGCCATAGGAATATTAGGTGGAGGCGAACTTGGAGGAGAAGGAGTTCGCGAAGGGGCTACTGGGAATGAATCTTGAAGTGGAGTGGGAAATAAGAGAGGATTCAAGGAGAAGGCTAACGAACTCAAGTCAGCAGGTGCTTCTCTTTGTGCAGGAGTGCGGAAATCTTCTGTAGTCCTGGGTCTACGCCAAGGAACAACTTCAGAGGAGAGGGGAGTGACAAGAATTTCTCCCTCCAAACATAGACCAGGAGGGGAAATCTCAGCAGGAACACTCCCAAAATTCAAGAAACGGGAAACCTCTGAAGGAGGTCTATTTAGAAACTAAGGAGGAGAAAAAGGAGTTCTCACAGAAGGAGATGGCGGATTACTTGTTTCGGCGATGGAAACTTCTTCTGCAGAGTTCTTTCCTCTTCTGAGAACCACCTTTGGGTCAGCTTCAGGTGTAGCTAGAGGCAGCTGTGGATGAGACCACATGTGTTTGCCTCTGAAAGACACAATTAATTAGCGTAAGTTCTCCCCAATGGAGTCGCCAGGTGCACAATAGCAATCTTGATAATTCTGATATCTGATGCACCTTCATAATCAGTTAATCATTTTCGTTCAATCCTGGGGAAAATATTCAAATTCGTCCCTGGCAATGGTGCTAGAAATGTTAGCGTCGGAAGTCACTCCTGGATTGCTAGCAGGAGCAGAGCCCGACACCCATCAGTTTTATGTCACGATAGTTTTAATGGATGATAAAATGGGTAGAGACTCAGGGAAATATCGTTCTAACTCAGGGACTGGTTCTGGTATGTAATAAACAAAGGAGGTCTTGACCTAACTTCAGCCAGCAGGTTAATTAAAAGATGTGCAGGTGGAAGACTTGGTGAGAAAGGTGAACAAACAACTTTAGGCAACAGGCTTTCAGTGGTTTGCAGAGGAAAGACTCTGAATGCAAGATCCTCTTGGTTCAGGGTCTCAAGAAACTAAAAGGGGGACTTGAATGGATCCTCCAATTCCAAGTCGTTCAGTGTTGGGAAAAATCACAAGAACTGATTAGAAACAACGTAACTGCTACTGTGATCCAATCCAACATCATCCTATAACAGCTACAACTCGACTGGACCCTCCAATTCCGAGCTATTCTAACACAATATAACAAAGATGTAAAAGAAACTGGCATTCATAAGGCAAGAAGTCTCAAAAGTCTATACATAACCAGATTATCAGTTCTTTATTAAAGCTTTACAACTGGGAGCTCTGCTCAACCATCGATAGATACAAAAATGGCAAAAACGCCTACATATACTCAAAACAATAATAGCAACAAAATCGAGACGCTGCATTAAACACATTGCATCTGCATGGCTTCTGACAATCTGCAGCTGCCATCTCTGAATGATCGTGCAACTTATGGAAGACACAATCGAATTCCTGACAATTCTGTGGGCGAACCGACGTGCCTTTTAATTCGTTTCTGAACTTTCCCATTATGGCGGAGGCAATGTCTAACCACCACCAACTACCTAAATAACTGCTTCATTGGGATTGAGGATGGTCTGGCCAACTCGGCACCTTTGGGACGTGGACGACCCCTCCCGTTGCCACCTGGATTAACTGAACTGCCTGATGAAAAGGCGTGCTGGCCAGCACGAAGGATAGGGCGCATAATAGGAGTGGTGGCGCCAACATTTTGAGGGTGAGGTAAGAAGTGATGAGGTGTGAGACTCTGCTCCTGCTAGCAATCTAGGAGTGACTTCCGACGCTAACAGAACTCATCTGGAAAAAAATAAACAATCTTTCCTGTCTGTTTTAACCAAGAAATATATAACACATTGGAAGTGAGGTTTGGTACACGATGGACATTGACCATTTTCCTATGTCGACAGGTAACATCACCCTGACTAGCAACATCTAGAGAAAAATGATAGCAACATAGATTTTCCTCTCCTTAGATTCATCCAACCATGTGATCAAGGAGGAATCCTTAGCCATGTGATGAGTGCACCCAAAGTCGACTACACATTCTTTCTGCACAAAATCAGACAACAAGGCTTGAGAAGTTCCAATCTAAAAGATGAAATTATCAATGGATCATCATTTTGAGGACACGTTTCCTTCTAGACATTTAATGTTCTCCTCTAAATTGTCTCTCTTCTTATAGAAGAATTTGTCCACATGTCCAATATTTCCACATTATTGACATGTCTTCTTCTCTCGACTGCAATGAGGTGGATCTATATGACCCTTAGGTTTCTGGCCATGGTATGTAGGTTTCTATGTCGAGGCATGAAACTATAATCTATCCCTAGAATCCAACTTAATCTTTCCCTTGAGAAAGTGTGATTAATGTTTTCCATCAAGATTTCCTTCTTCAAGAAATTTGTGATGATAAGTAATCAAAAGGCCACAAAAATATTCAAAGGTATAACCATTAAAATCTTCCTTGCATGCTTTCCAGTTGGTGCAAAAATTCGACATGAACATGTTGAATTGTGTTCTCAAGTTCATCAAGACCATATGAATGAGTTTTCCATCCTTCTTCTAGTAATTATTTCCATATTTTCCCAATTTCAACTAGAGTTCTTTGACATGCACCTAATAGTCCTATATTATTTCCAAGGAATGAGGATCAAGAGATATAAACTCTTTCTGTAACTTCATCTTCTTACAAAATTGATGAGGATAGTCGATTACACTAAGGTGAAATCAAATCCCCCATGAGATATAGGTTGTGATGACCCCAACAAACTCATCCTTCTTTCCATCAACAATAAATGTTTCCTCAACATTTGTTGGATCTAGAATCACAATCTTTGAATACTTACACAATCCTTTTCTCTTTAGTTGGGTTTCCATCTCTAGTGCCCATACTGCATAATTTCATCCATTCAAGACAACATGATCAATCTTCAAATCCATATTTGATATCTATACAAAAAGTCTATTTTCAAAGGTTCCAATTGACAAACCACCGTCCCAGAGTCAACCACACAACAGATCTGTCTCAACAAGGTCGGCAAATAACACGTCGATTTTTTAAAGCGTCGACTCTAATACCATGTTGGAGAAGGGATCGAACCTTTAATGAAACATATACAAAATTCTGCAGATAATCGAAAATGGGGTAAAATTTAAAGACAAAGGTGGTGTCTAAAGATGCCATTACAACACTTAAGCAAAGTGCACTGTTATCAAAACATCACAATGCATATTGGATATCGATATATCCATATGATATCAACTCTATCGCTTGATGATAATGACCCATGGGGTATGCTATTTATAGCCTCAAGGTCTAACCAACTTCCATAAAATATGTAAGATATTTTCCACATGTAATCGTCGGTTGTTAGAGTTGACTCCACCAAATCTGCACTTTCGAGTTGGATTGAGAAGGATGCTCGATCCAACCATCCATGTGTATAACTCATAGTTGATTTTTTGGCTAGTCGATCCATCTAACTATCTTTGATTTTTGGTCGAATATCCAACTAATAGGCATGTCCACTACTCGACTAACTTATGTATAGTTCTAGTCCATCACCTGATCGAATGTATCCATATGTAGGTCAACCGCTCGACCTACTAAATCCAGGAGAAGTGTGATGAACCATCAATTCTTGATGTTCCAACACATGCTTACTTAGGTTATCCAATGGTCACGATATGTTCCTGACATAGAGTGATATGATGGATCAGATTCTCCTCAATCTTAATGGCTACATTGATTAGTGGATTGACACTCGATTGGTCCATGATCTCTATTTAAAGAGCATGGAGGGTCATTTTCCAATGATCATTTTTTAGAAACTCTCTTGTAAATATCTCTATAATATTTCGTCTGCATTAATAAATTTGTTGAAGTGGCCACATTGGTTGGGGTCTTGGATGTTTCCCCCCAAGGGTTTTACCATGTAAAAATATCGATGTGTTGATATTTGATTTGTTTGTGTGAGTGATTACTAAAGGTATTTGTCCCTTATTGGAATACCTATGTTGTAGAACAAAAACTTCCAAATATGTGAAACATAAAAAAAAAAAAATCATTTTTTTTAATGCTTTTGTATCATAGAGAAGTAAAATTTCATGCAATTTTATGGAAATGGTCCTGCTATAGTCAATCTCGTAAACATAGATAATCACACCACAATAATTTCCCATGAGGATTTTGAGTCACAAATTAAAATAGTTTTAACTTCCATGATGCAACTTAGAATATCTAATATGACTCCAATTTTGAAATGACACAACCACTATGCTTTTAATAGTACCAGCCCCACTTTAATCTAGTTCTTAGATAGAGGGGAAAGTGCATTGTAAAAAATCTTCATGAGGGTTTAGAGACCTCAACATGAAATGAGTGTCAATTTCATAATACTTCTTGGAATTTTTATTTATAAATGGAATAGTCACTCTACTTCTAATGGTGCTTGTCCTAATGTACTCTGGTTCATAAATTGAGAGACAATCATGTTGCAATAATTAATGTGAGGGTTTTGGGGCCCCAACTAGAAATTGGTGTAGGTTCTACAATATTTCTTGTGATCATTATTATAACCAAAATATACAAATTTAATGTCCACTTTTATTCAAATGACATTGGTGCTACTACAATATGGTGAGTAGGTTAAGAGAAAAATTAACACCAATAAGATCTGCAAAAAGAGAAAAAAAGGCTCTTCTCCTTGGCCTATAAAAATTCTCTTACACCATTTGTAAGGAACCCAAGTGGTTCAATGACAAATTTTAGAATAAAAAATGAATCCACAGAGTAATCAACAAAAATATAGAAAATACCCTTAAGTTAGGGAAACGCCATCAATTATTCCTCATGGAAGGAATCACTCAACTAGTTATATTTGATGTAACTCAAAATCCAACCCCCTTCAATACCAATATGTGTATGTGTGTATATAGTCTCTAATGAGTACTCTTAAGGGATGGAAAATTGATTTGGATTTAGGAGAGGAATGAACTGATTAACAAACGGAATACAATAAACATAAAGATATGAAGGAAAACACAGATATTCAGTGAACAATATATTCTATTGAATAAATGAAATAGGTTGAAACTGTAAGACTATAGAACTGAAACACTTTCTCGAATGGTGGTAGTTATATTTGAGAAGAGATGTGGTTGCTACGCCCATTCATCTGAGCAGAATGATTAAAAAGATGCTCCATACGCCTTTTAAACATTACTCATGAATGCCAAAACCCTAGACATCGAAAAACCTAACCCTAGGAGAGGCTCCATAGGCCTTTTTAGCATTACGCATGAATGTCAAAACCCTATACATCCAAAAACCTAACCCTACGATATGAAACACCAAACGTTATGTGGGCCCCTATGGGTACGTTTGTACCTTAACTTCCTGGGGTCATAACTTTTGCATACAACCTCCGTTTTAGGTGTGTAATATCCCATTGGAAAGGTATTTTTCGAGAACTACGCATTACGTCATCAAACTCTGACTTCGTCTACAGTTTGACAATGTAATGCGTACATCAAACTCTGACTTCGTCTATAGTTTGACTATGGTGATCCAAAAGAAAACATTGTTTAGGGCCCCAAAACATCCCTGAAAGTACAATAAGATGTGGTGACATGAAAACATACAAAATAATCCAATTGGATTATGTGGGAGGCCACTAGTATCCACTTGGAATATGTTTAGGGCTTCAAAAATACTTGGAAGTGTAAAACCCATAATTACAAAGAAGTACAAAAGAACGTGTTGAAATAAAAACTGTGAAGAGGAGCCAATTGGAATAGGTGGGTGGCCACTAAAATCCACCTGGATCACAACTACCACTTATTATTACATATATTATGACCAACTATCTAGCAGGCTTTATTCGATGAGTGTGTTCCATTACATTAAGTAATGACTCCACACACCAACAATTTAGTGGGCCTTATTATAGAAGTGTGGCTACATTACATTAATTATCCTCCATAGGTGCCTCCATAACTATGTACCTAAAATTACATTAGTTATCCTCTCTAGGTACCTCCATATTTGAATTACACATAGTAGCATATGGTAGATAAAAGAATAACCTTATATGTGAGCTTGGTGTTGTTTACTATAAGTACCAAAATGAGTGAGTTGGAAACAAAAAATATAGGATTTCCAATAGGGTTTGAACTAAAATATAGCCAATGGAGAATCTAGACAATGAGATGGCAGAAAACAAGCACATAGTAACTAATCACACACAAGCGTTTCTAGTAAGGAAGGAGGAAAATGGGCCAAACAAATCAAAGGATAGAAGGAATGATCATAATTATCATATAATACACAATTATTCCCATGATAAAATGCATGCATGTATTAAGAAATGGTAATCCCATGTTTATATCTTAGTAATGAAATATGGGTGATGCCATACAAGACAACAAAAATTATCTAGAAAGATCAAATAGGAGGAAAATTACAGTCATGGAACAATTTTGATATTGATGGCCTATGGAAATTGACCATCATGAAAGTTAATTATGAAAATAAAATGAATTAGATGGCTTGAGCTATGAGTATCTATGGTTACAAACCATAAGGCTATACAAAGAAAATAAAAATGTTTCAAATGATGAATTGAGAGATGGTGATAGTGAGATCAATGATAATAGTGGTTCAAACACCAAGGTATACTAAGAAATTCTATAACAAAGGAACTTCATGTTCATATGTCCACTAAGTTTATGAATTTATTACTATATGTGTAAAATGATATTCAATGCAAATGTGCAAGGGAGAAAAATCAAATGAAGGCCCAAAAACTTACACACAAAAGTAAATCAATTTATCACTTGTACATCCATAACAAAATTGTAATTTATAGAGTAACTACAAGGTGATCCTTACCTCAAAATGAAGTAAAAGTAGTTGATCTAAACAAATAATCACGATCCACATCAAAATTCCAAAACATCATGCTAAACTCAAATTCAACCAATGACTAGGCATGATGCTTCTATCAAAAATCCATGTGGGATTTTATGGAGCTCACGAATGATTTCATAGGAGGAGGTTTAAAACAACATAGAAACAAACTCAAGCATTTTTTAAATATTCAACATAAATAAATGAGAAAAACAAAATGTAGAGTGTAAACATTTATGGGAGGGAAGTGACTAGGTCATTCCTAATAAACATCAATCCCCAAATTGCAATCAAAAGTTTAGATAAATCAAGATCCCACCATGTTCCCATGCTTTTAAAATGCTTTCCATAATTAACTAATACTACATAGACAAGTGACCCTCTTCTCAACTAAGATCAACAAAACAAATCTAGATACCATTTGTGATCATGGAAAATAATCATTATTGAAATCCCTTTTTCCATATTTCCAAATGCTTTAGCAACATCATCTATCATATTAGTGGGGTCAAAAATATGGCTAGCATTTGCAATGAACACATCTACCATTAAAAATAATCATAACACTAGTTTTATATGTCCAACACCCATTCAAAGAACCCATTCATTCAAAACAAGGGAAATACCTAAAACATCCATCTTTATATGCTTCATAATATCAAAAAATACTTTGCCTTAAAATTTAATCATACTTGTGATCACAATCCATTCAATGCATTTTTTATTATAACACAATCCATTCAATGCATTTTTATTGTAAGAGGTAATGAACTTGACACTTAGAACATTAAATGTTCTAAGTAGATGACACTTTACAATTCTCCTATGAATAAATTAAAAAAACTCACCATTGTGATGCCAAAATGCTATTAATAAAAATAACAAAATCATGATCATCATCCTCTACCATTTATTACATCAAATTTCTAACACCATTGCCAACCAAGGTGGATAGAACTAAGAATGATAGCTAAAAGATCCTTCTGGAAAACCACATCCATGCCATGATATCGTATCATCATCGAGGTGCGTAATAAAAGAAACATGAGACAATAAGCATTTTCATGACCATAGCAACATAAAACATAGGTGTAAGAAATAAAAAGTGAATCGTAATTTTTGTAGAGAGTTAATGTGTCACATATTAGCATAACATAGCTAAAAACCATGTCAAAGTTGTCATCATGTAACCATCATCATAGAGTATCAACACCCTTAATGTCGAGTCATCCATGTGAATGTTAATTCTTAGGTGCGACTAGGTAGTGGGCCCCTTTGGTTTTCTTTAGGGTATGACGTGAAGAAAAATATCACTTATGACGGATACAATGATATATAATAATCAAAGCTTTATTATAAGTTCCCTTAAGTTTTACGTTTTCAAAATTTGCAATAAGGGATGAATCTACAATACTCTATAATTCTGGTATGACTCACTCAAAAAGAGGGTCAACACATGGGAAATAACTTAAGATGGTATGTTCTTAGGTCAGGTCCAATGCATATGATGAGATGAATAAGTGTATTAGATTGTCCTTGCTACATGAATTGGTATTCTTGGAAGGGTTTAGTATTCTTGGAAGGGTTTAGGATAACAAAGGAGGCAATGGATAATACTATTCATCGTTGAATCGATTTTGATGGTTTTTTTAATGTTGCTTGAGACATGTGGTCTAGCGATGTTTGTCTAAACATAAAGAAAGTTTGATGGGAGATGCAATGGGAGTGAGATCAACTTATGAACTTTTAAACATAAAGAAAGTTTATTGGGAGATGCAATGGGAGTGAGATCAACTTATGAAGAACCTTTACTTCATATATAACTTTACTTCATATAGAACTTGTGGTATTTTTATAAATCTACATCCTACCTAGATCACAAGTTTTATTTCTTTATGTCTTCCCTTGCTTTTTTGAATTGTTGGTGAACAATCTTTCTTTCTTAAGATTCTTGTTTGTAGTCAACATTAGGCTATTTTAATACTCGAGATGAAATCCCTCAATGCTCTCTCATTAATCTATCATGTTCATCCTTGAGGTTAGTTCAACCCTATAAAAAACACCTCTTTTGACATTGGCATCACTCATAGAAAATCATGAATAACTATTTTAGAAGCACACTAGGTTCCTTAATCAAACATCCAATCAAGGAACATCTTTGGATCCCTACCTCATTTCCTTTTTCAATATCACTCGTAATACATTTGAACTCCCTAACTTTGATTTGGATTAATCTTTCATGTTTCTTATCATCGGGGCCACCCCCATACTCCACCTTTGTGGCCACACCCGCACAAGCTACCTCCTAGTCCAAGAACTTTGGCTTCTAAATTTAGCTACAACTTGATTGTTTCCTATCAAATGGCTTTTTTTTTCATCATAAAAATATCTCATGTTTCTTATGATTTCATGCATTATGAATTCCCATTCTGAATCTGATCTATTTCTGTTCAACTTTTCCTTAATGCAACATGTCATAACTCTTCCTACTAAGTTTCTCAATAATTTAATGGTCTCATGAGAGTGGATCCTATGTTCATAATGCATTCCTTGTGTGACCTTTTGGATTTACAAGGCCTTGAGATTTGATAACTTTGTTGAACAGGGGATTCTAATTCCACCTAACTTCTATTGGGAACACTTGAAAAGTATATCAACTCACAAGAAAGAATATTAAAATAATAGTTTTAAAACAACATTCCTTCCATGATTTCATGATCATAACAACGTCCTTTATGATCTCTATAAAAGCATTATTCACATGAGTCAAAGATGAAATACTTAAGAATTGAGAGAATGAAAAACCAACTCCTCAGGAAAGACAACACCTAGAGGTCAGGGAAGCAAAGCCACCCTTCGTTCAATTAATCAATGAGAATTACAAGATATACATATGATGACATACGGTTTAAAATGGTTTAAAACGGTTGGATCCAAACTCAACTAATCACCACAACTAATCTCCATTATTTCTAAGTCTCCCCTTTAATGGAGAAACACTAGTACATATGACCAAATTTACGATGGTTTTTCGTTGATTTTGCAACACTTATTCATTGTAATTTCCATGAAAGTCGAGAGTTTTTTTCATCGCTATATCCACGATCCAAGTGTGTGTGGAAACATCGACAAAATTATCTCTCCATATGTCATCACCATCAAGATCGGTTTACCCTATGCATCGTCGCAATTACAACAAAATTTCGTCGCAATTACAATGAAGACCCGGGTCAATTACGATGAAACTTCATCGCAATTACGACGAGAATTTATGTCAAGCCAAAAATTTACAACACAGATGCTGTATATGTGACGCAAAACCGTGGAAACTTGCAACGAAAATCCATGGCAATAGCGACGAAAATGTATCTCAAGACCAAACTTATGATGTAGATCTTGTATGTGCGACGAAAAACCATGGCAAATTGCGACGAACTTTCATCCCTATTGCAACGGTTGTTCAAAATAAAAAATTGTTTCCGACGAACTATCATCGATATTGCGACGATGACTTTAAGGTTTTAAAAAATAATTACACGAGATATGGTATACAGTTGTAATATTGTAATATTGTAATATTGTAATATTGTAATATATTATATATTGTAATATTGTAATATTCTATTGAAAGATGGATGTTAGAGAAAATGTGTAGATCTTTTAGATTGAACAAGATTATAGTAAATATATATATCCCCTACAAATAATCAAGGCACTAATCAACCAAATATTGGAAGCATGTGTTATCATGAAGTTGGATTAGAAGTAAGGATACCAATATGATAATATACGCAAAAAATAATTTGGAATATTACTTNTATATTACACAATACTATGACAACACTTCTAAGATTGATAGATGATATCTTAAGACCATTTCTCGAACTTGTTTATTGTAGCCTCCTTGGATGATATTTTGACTTTTAGCAAGATTTGGGAAGATCATTTGAAACATTTGGAGATGATATTTTTAAGCATTCAACACAATTAATTGCAAGCCAACACGAAGAAATGTGAGTTTGGAAAACAATTATTGGTGTGTATGGATTTTGTAGTTAGAGGATGTGAATTTTGTGTTGACCTAAGAAATATAAAATTCATTGTAAATTGGTTTATCCCAGATAATTTAATTGAACCAAGGTAATTCATGGGGTTAGCAAATTATTTAGGAATGAAGTGTCTATTGAATGCACATTAGAAAAGGCAAGTATAACCTTTCAATTCATTGCAATTGAAAACCAAGTAACTGAAGCTTTGACATGTAAGAATTGTAATGCATCAATATTAAATCTAATGAAACTTGCAATTTCATTTGAAATCAAAGCAAATGTCGCATGATACATAATGGGGGAACCTTTGATACAATGAAGGAGTTGGATAACATAACACTTGAAACTTTTGTTGGTGAAATCATAATATACCCCAAATAAGATAAGGAATTGTACATCATAGTGTAGGCATTGAAGTACTACATGAATTATTTGTTGGGAAAACAAAAAAAAAAACACTCAAATCATAAGCTTTTATAATCCTTGTCAATTGATCCAAGTCACAACAAAGCCTAGATTTCATGTGAATGGTATCATGCAACATTTTGATTCAGTGTGTACTTAAACTTAAATGTGAATGGTATCTCAACATTTTGTTTTTATTTGACCATATCTCTAAAGTTAAACTCTTATGTACTTGAAAAATATAAGGGATTACCTACATCTAGCTTAAATTTTGGCAAATGGTTAAAACCTTACAAAACTTGTATATATATGCAAGCCTCGAGTCTTTGAAATGATTGTAGGCTTGAAGGAGGATTAAAGTATAAATTTCATAATTTTGTTGTTAAGAAAGGAGAGCCAAGAATAAGCTCATGTGGGAAGCTTGAAGCTATAAAGTCGATATACATTTTAGACTAAACAAGACTAAATAATATGGTAGTTTTTATACCATGTTGAAACATGAAAACAAGATGTAATTATCTTCTTCACTCATGTAAAGGTGCATTTTGGAATATCTACAATTATCATGTGTAGATATAATAGATTCTCAAGAAAATTTTAATCCACACTCTATATGATAATGGATATAAGTTGAAGAGAATTCTATCATTTATTTACAATTGCATGGGTATCCCAAGGATATAAATCAAACATTGGTTCATTTATTGTAAGGCTATAACATCCCAATATTTGGGAAGATTGTTTGTCATTTATATATATCATTGTTAATTGCACAATTCATTGCTCACCTCAAATCCTCCACCTATGACTTTCTCATATTTTATTGTACTCACTTTAACTTGAAATTTTATCCCTCAAAGTGGAACAATTAATAAAATTGATTAATGGGAAAATATGCGAACTTCGTTAAAATGAAAAATCCACGAACATGTGTAGGTATAAGAAACCAGCTTCTAGGAATCTCAATCAAGTTACGAAAAGAGGCATGATAAGAATTTAACAACACATACGTCCTAAGTTTGATCAAGTGTGATTGCACCCACCAAAGAAAGGTTTAAAATGATATTTTAGGATTTTGGATAAGAATGAATAAAATCTATTTGATTGGATTAGTCACCATATATGGGAAAATATTCCAATGTATATGTGGATCATTTGAAGTTTTCTATGCCATCCTCATTAGAAGGAGAATTTAATGAAGAGACAATGAGTCCCAAAGTTGATGGGGATCATCAACTTGAAAGGGAAAAGGTCTACTCCTAGTTGAATTCATATATTTGTGATGATGTCATATAGGCTTGTGCAAGTGACAAAAATTTCAATTTGTATGAATTTGATGAGAGGAAATTTATGACCCACAAGGAGTAATGGTAAACCCAAGGGTTCATGAGAATGTTGAAAGGTAGAAATATTGTTAGGTTTGTAAATTAAGGTTTTGAACCCATGAATACACCATCATTAAAAGGGTTGTGATTTATGAAAAGGTTTTAAAATATCTTTCATCACCTATGTATAAGCTATTGGTCAATTTTCTTCTATGTTCTGAATGATTTGGGAAATAATGGCTCTTAACACCTTGAAGAATTGGAAACTCTTATGAACCTAAAGGGTCATTATGAAATTGACTCATATATTCTTGTAGAAACATAATTGTTATTTGATGCCTCGATAATTTAGGCATAGTGTATATAAAGGCTAGTTATCAACTCCCTCCTTCATAATAATAAGAGGAATATTACTAATATAATAGGAAGAGACTTGTGGATGTCACTTGCACAATTGTTGGAGCATACAAAAAGGAAAATAATAATGAGGTCCAAATTTTTGGGTACATCATGAATATGTTCAATATACAGGGGGTAGACTAATACATACTTTCATTTCCAAGAATGAGCAATGAGCAATGCAAGAACATGTTTAGATAGATACCTACATCACAAAGGTTGGCATATTACCACAAGTGAGGTGGGATTAGCAGCATGATATCTTATGGAAAGGATGGAGGATAGATGAAAAGGTAAAGATGGGAAGTTGTGGTGTTAGGGTAGTTCTAACAAAGGCAAGAGAAAGAAGTTGATGACAATGGCATGACATTGGAAAAATGCGTGAGTTGACATTAACCGACTAAGAGTGACCATGAGAGAGAGAGGAAACACACTCTAATATAGGGTTATCATAAGAATAAATGTAACATATGGAAACTTGGAGTTAAGGTGAGTGTAACAAATGACATTCATTGTTCTAGGATTTCTATAGTCATTAAGGTGCCATACACTAGTCAAGGACATAGCATGAATCCCATGTGACATACGATAATATGGAGAGTGTGAGCATAATAGGCATCATAAACTAGTAATATAGAGTCATAAAAAGCACAAAAACAACACATGGTAGCCTATATTTAGTGCAAGAATGAGAGGTGGCATACATCAATGGGGTATTTTATGCAAGCGTAGGAGGTGAAATGCATCAACCTAAGTTCAATGCAAGCGTAGAGGTGAAAAATACCAATGGGACCAGTGGAGGAGAGAGGATCAAAGGAATATATGATGTCACCATTGGGAGGGGCTCCATAGTTGCAATCTATGGAATGGGACCATTAAGGGGGACATCTTTGAAAACTGACCAAAGAAGTGATAGTTGATCCTAACTAGGTAGAGGTTATCTCAAGTAGAGTCTTTCTTGAGATAATGACCTATAAGGGACCCATCGATATTATGACCAAATAAAAATGGAGAAAAAGGGGTGTAAGGAAGAAAAGATAAGGAGGATAGGTGATACTTTCCTCAAGCATTTGAAGGACTAGGAAAAGAGGAAGAGTATGTAGGAGAGCATGGAACACTAGGAGAGGAAGAAGACAAGGGGAGAACTAGGCTTTTTTGGGTGCTACCAGGTAAGAAGTGGATAGAGTTGATAATGGGAAGTCTAATCTAGCCCAAAACAAATCCCAATAGGAACAATGGACATCTTATAAAGCATTTCATTGTTGTTCATATTATATGTTCAAGAGTAAATAAGAGTAATCAAGGGGAGATACATAGCATTCAACAATCTCTTTAAAAATCCCTATGACAAGGGTGACTCCACAATGTTTATCAATGAGAAGATGAGTTCCATCATATTGTACAAAGCCCCAATGATAAGGAGAGGGTTGAGGAGTGATGGAAAATGTGATTATTTTGGTTACAATTTTCAAGGATTATAGTGGCGAGTTGGTCTTTGATCTAACAATTATGAGTAAAAAGGAGACCTAGAGAGGGGAATAAATTTCATTTGTCATTATGAGTAATGAGGGATATTTTTCAATAGAGTTTGTAATAGGGACTATATTTTGTTGGGGAGAAGTGTCCAAATAGTGGTGTACACTAGGATCATTGAGGGATTTCTCATCTATGTACAAGGATTTGGATGTGAATTATTATTATAAGAATACGCATTTTGTAGTAGTGTCCTTTGGAGCCTTATAATACTTGCACTAACATGTGTGATGAGAGGAGGGGTCTAGATTATTGGGATTAGCTTCATGCATTGTTTAATAGGAACTAGGATTTGGACTAGGGATATAAATAAGGTTAGGATTATGGAAATGAATGAAGTGAGGGATCTTTTCTAATTTATTTTCCACAATGAGGATATGGATAGAGACTTTGTATATGGGGGTTCTCTAAAATAGTTATACTTATTTATAAAAAAACTACAATTAAACCAAAATTATATTTAAAATATCTACAAGTAAACTAAAACACCACATGGAACTTAGCATATATATCAATATCTACATATTCATGACGATTGTGAACTTTTACTAGTATAAAGCCTACTTTTAAAAACACGTCAAAACCCTTACCTTTTCATTATTCTTTCTCCAGATTCATTAGCCCATACAACTTGATAAGAGTTGTCCATGAGATGCATTTCCATCAGCAAGACCTGCATGAATCATAAAAGACAATTTTTTTATATGAGTAAATAATTAATAACCAAATAAGCATGCATTTAGTTATGTAAAATACTCTAGAAAAAAATTAAGTTGTCACATACCTTAATGAGCTTCTCTTTGTTTCGAGAATAGGTTATTCTCTACTAAACAGGGCCAACCATGTGAAGGTGGAAGCTCATATGGCCCCTCCCCCCCCTCACATCGCTCTCAATTCCCTATACCCAACAAATGATTTTATTTATATGGAAAACATATAGACATTAATGCATAACTAGGATAGTCATCAAAACATATGAACATATAAACATTGATAAAGATCCAAATACAATTCATGAATTTATACATCTAATTTTTCTTTGATTTAAGTTTTTTTACATTCATAAAACTGACAATTGGGATATCATCATCATCCAAGGACATTGTATTTCGTGTGCCATGTCCTTCTATTATTTGTGTGTGATCATGTACCATACTTCTGGTACATCGCTGAGAAAGGTTAGATGGCATCCGTTCAGGGTTGTGAACTGGAACAACGAAAATGATCATATCGATATGTTGAAATATAATTGAAATANTTGGTTGCTCTCACATTTCACCCTCCTGAGCTACATGCTCTTCAATTTTGAGAAGATAATATATAAGTATAAGTCAGGAAATAAATATCTACAATCACAGTAAATATTTCTAATTCTGAAGCATACATACCGGAATGGGTTCTCTGCTCTACACTATCACCGGACATGTGGACCCTTGTATGACGTAGTGTTTGTTGAATACCACTTGATTCACTACTATGGTAGCACTATTGCTTGAAAACAAACATAAATACTTATTTAAGGGTGACATAATAAAATATGAATAGACTTCACAATCATGCTACTGCGATTTCCTTATTCATTTGATTTACCTGCGTGGCTGGGGAGATAGGAGTCTGGCCCAAGATTTTACTATATTCAATACACTTTTAAAACCATGCTTGTAACCAATCTTCAGGTCCTCCTCGGTGGAAGTAGTGTCGAACATATTTAACTACAATGCATAACACCATTAAAAATACCAATAACAAAAACATATATTTGTTTGCTACTGTTAAATAAATATTAACCATAGTTAATCATTTAAATCTTACTATTCGGGATTTTAGTTTTCTGTATCCACCCTGGACTAGTTTATGTTGGTCATGTTTTTCCACTCTAGCCTTTGTTCATTTGGAGGTGTCTGGTAGCCTACATATAGAATTTATGAAAAAAATTAGATATCGGAATTGTTACTTAAAATAGGAAAGAAAAACATCAATGATCATATTTCACTGATAATATGACATGTGTTGTACCTTGCTTGAGCATCTTGTTGTTGTCGTCCTTGTTTTTTAAACAAGTTCTCCTTTGTGTCCTCTATTAGCGCCTTCCACTCTTTCTCGCGAACCATGGGAGGGTGCTCGTGCTTGAGGTCTATTTGCGATTTATCCCTATACTGGGCCCTGGTGTATTTTAAATAATCACCGGCTAACTTTGTAACCACTTTCTTGTTGAAAGTGTTGTCGAACAAGTTTACCATGTGATCTATTAAATCATCTTTATTTTTTCTATCTTGGCCATTCCACCGTGTGCGAATGGTGGGGCCAAACATATCCAATGCTTTGTCATGTAACTTTCTATAGAAAACATTGTTTCTTGCAGAAACGTGTTATCCATTAATTTATAATAATCTCAACAAATGTCCATTTCAATTTCATGAAAAAAATGAATCAGTTAATGGGACAATTAACTACAATCTTCTGAATCTTTATCGGAACACATGCATCATCCACCGGAAAGGTGTCATCTAGTGATCTGGTGCTTTTAATTCATTTTTCTCCATGTAGAATGGTATCATGTGCACCTACACTATGTTCCTCTCTGGAGTCATCACGTGGAGTCCCGGGCTTCGGCTCATCATGCTCCGTCATGTCATGCAGTCAAAATCACCCCGCTCATCAATGGATTCGAGGGGAACCTCAAGAGACTCAAAAAGCCTCACTTTCACTTTGCTATGTCAACCTTTTTTTTGCATTGGAACATCACTGCTACCTATAGCAGTTGCAGGATCGACAGGTTCCCCACGCACGGGGTTTAAAAACTCCTACAAACGGAAAAATTTTCTTTATCAGATCATACACAAAATATAAAACTAAAAAATGGATACGAAATTG